>JAJOZX010012215.1:0-101002 GCA_023014485.1 Bathynomus jamesi
TCCTCTTCTAAGTGAGGTAGCATAAGAAAGACATCTGGTCTGATAAATCTATACCAGATTTGCCTGTATTGTAAGCTACCACAACTTCTGGTTTCAGTTTTGGATTTGCCATTTTCCTCTTACTTGACATTTCAGATTTGTTATTACATATGACAGCTTTTTCACACAAAAAAAAATTTGGCCTGGCTACACCGACATCAGCAAACACCCTTGGCAATCAATGTGTTAATGGAAAAATGCATATAGCATTGATCATTCACACATTTTCTTTATTGAAAATCACTAATATAAAAAATAAAATAAAGGAGTTAGATTAAATGTTGCCATCCATAAAAGAGAATGTGGTTTCATTTGGTCACCACACATTAATAATAAGGCAACTGGAGATCCTGGGATGAGTCCAGAATCAAAATACACTTATTTCACAAAGTTGTCACAAATTCTGTCAGGAACATGTTATTTTATTTGAACATTATTTGTATTACATATTAAAGGAAGAAAGTATGATAGTTTTGTTAAAATTTACAGTATAAACTTGCAAAAACTGAAAAGTAGTGGTTTTGACCAGCCCAGACCATCTTTTTTGAGGTCTGTTTTAGACCAGTTTAGTTGCATCATTACCCCCCCCCCCCCACCTACACACAGGTGGCAGTACGAAAGTAATGCCTCTTATTTTGTTTTTCACTAAATATACTTCCAATTACAATGAAAATTACAGGGAATATCCATACAGTACATATTTGGCAAATATAAAATATAGTAAATATACATAAGTAAATAAAGTAAATATAAACTGAAAAATAAGAGGCGTTACTTTCTTACTGACCCTCATATACACTGTGTTCCAAATTATTAAGCCGATTACATTTTCTCCAATGTTTTTCCCCGATTTCAATGAAATTTGTGGCAAATAATCATTATATATAGCAGCATTGATGGTATTCATTTCGATAAAATATTTTGATAATTAAAATTATCATCTCATTTTATTGGAAAATATGTAAAATATTGTGTTCCGAATTATTAAGTAAGTATTCTATATACGGATCTAAATGGTGAAAATGGGTAAGAAGAAGGATTTAACACTAACTGAGAAAAGGAAAATAGTCAAGTTACTCGCTGAAAATATAAAATCTATTGAAATTGCAAAGCAGTTTGGCAGAGCTTATCGAACTGTAAACAAGTTTGTAGCGGAGGGTACCAAACTGAGGCAGCGAAGTGATAAAGGAGCTATTGTAAGAAAAGTGACAAGGTGGCAGATATCTGTAATCAAGCGCAAATTGCAAAGCATCCATTCTCCTCAAGTAAAGAGGTTTTTGAGCAGACTGGCATGCATAATATACCAAGAACATCTCGATGTGGAATCCTCCAAACAATTGGCAAGACGTGTAAACCTACGATTCAGTCACCATTAACACCCAGGTACAAGAAGCAACGTGTTGAATGGGCACGTCAGTATGTGAAAACAGATTTTAATACTGTATTGTTCACCGATGAATGAAAAGCAACCCTTGAGGGACTTGATGTTTGGTCAAGAAGATGGATTGCTGAGAGCCAATTTCTACCATTGAGATTAAGACGCCAACAAGATGGAGGTAGTGTCATGTTTTGGGCAGGATTGATAGGCAATGAAGTAGCTGTCCCATACAGTGTGTCTGATGATGTAAAAATGAATGCCCAGTCTTACACAAACTTTCTAAAAGAAAACCTCATTCCATGGTAGAGATTGACCCTTAGCAATTCTTCTTCTTGACCAACCATCAGATCCCTCAAGGGTTGCTCTTCATTCATCGGTTAACAATACAGTATTAAAATCTGTTTTCACGTACTGACGCGACCATTCAACACGCTGCTTCTTGTACCTGGGTGTAAATGGTGACTGAATCGTAGGTTTACACGTCTTGCCAATTGTTTGGAGGATTCCACATCGAGATGTTCTTGGTACATTATGTATGCCAAACTGCTCAGAAACCTCTTTACTTGAGGACAATGGATGCTTTGCAATTTGCGCTTGATTACAGATATCTGCCGCCTTGTCACTTTTCGTATAGCTCCTTTATCACTTCGCTGCCTCAGTTTGGTACCCTCCACTACAAACTTGTTTACAGTTCGATAAGCTCTGTCAAACTGCTTCGCAATTTCAATAGATTTTATATTTTCAGCGAGTAACTTGACTATTTTTCTTTTCTCAGTTAGTGTTAAATCCTTCTTCTTACCCATTTTCACCATTTAGATCCGTAAATAGAATACTTGCTTAATAATTTGGAACACAGTATTTTACATATTTTCCAATAAAATGAGATAATTATTTTAATTATCAAAATATTTTATCAAAATGAATACCATCAATGCTGCTATATATAGTGATTATTTGCTACAAATTTCATTGAAATCGGGGAAAAACTTTTGAAAACATTGGAGAAAATCTAATCTGCTTAATATTTTGGAACGCAGTATATATATATATATATATATATATTATATATATATATATATATATATATATATATATATAAACGAGGGTAATTCAATAAGTATCCACACACTTTATTTTCACATCCAATAGATTATAAACACATCATTTCTCAACATAGTCTCCCTGTTTCTCAATACACTTAGTCCAGTGATCTACAAGCTTCCTAATGCCATCACAAAAGAATGTTTTTGGCTGTGTGTGGAACCAGTCATGTACTGCCTCCTTCAGGTCATTATCACCTTGGAATCACTGACCTTTCAAAGCATCTTTTAGTGGTCCAAACAGGTAAAAATCCAAAGGTGCCAGGTCTAGACTGTAGGCTGCATGGTCGAGAACTTAAAATTTAAGTTCTTGAAGGCATTTTCTAGTCTGTGCAGCAGTATGAGGGCACACATTGTTGTGTAACAGAATAACACCTTCTGACAATCTCCCTCTCCATTTTGTGTGAATTGCTCGCTTTAACTCATTCCAAAGCATGTCAAAATATGATGCACTTGTTACTGTAGTGCCACACACTAGATATTGTTCAAGGACAGGGCCTCGTGGAACTACAGTAACAAGTGCATCGTATTCTGACATGCTTCAGAATGAGTTAAAGTAAACAATTCACACAAAATGGAGAGGGAGATTGTCAGGTGTTATTCTGTTACACAACAATGTGTGCCCTCATACTGCTGCACAGACTAGAAAATGCCTTCAAGAACTTAAATTTGAAGTTCTCAACCATCCAGCCTACAGTCCAGACGTGGCACCTTCAGATTTTTACCTGTTTGGACCACTAAAAGACGCTTTGAGAGGTCAGTGATTCCAAGGTGGTGCATGACTGGCTACGCACACAGCCAAAAACATTCTTTTGTGATGGCATTAGGAAGCTTGTAGATCACTGGACTAAGTGTATTGAGAAACAGGGAGACTATGTTGAGAAGTGATGTGTTTATAATCTATTGGATGTGAATAAAATTGTGAAAATAAAAAGTATGGATACTGTACTTATTGAATTACCCTTGTGTGTGTGTGTGTGTGTGTGTGTGTGTGTGTGACTTCAGAGAAAATTAATATTCCAGATTATCTTCTCAAAGTTGTTTTTGAGATTAGGTTAGGTTAACCTAAGCCTAACCTGAAACAAATAACTGTAAAAAACTAGGTACAATATCAGTTATTTGAATTTTGACTTTTTGGATTAAAATCCTAATGCAGGTGGGAAAAAAAAAAAAAAATTCATTGTATTGGGTAAAGAACTACTGAAAACCACTAATATTTTTTTTATTCTGGGAGAAAAAAAAAAAAATAAAATAAAATATTAGTCCTCCAGGTTATTGAGTTAAATTATCAGACAAAGAATTACACAAAAATCTGAGCTAAAAGCACGATATTTTATATATTCTAAGCTAAAAGCAGAATATATACAGTATACATGTTATAAATGCCAAAGTTCATCAAACATGTGTAAATTTTCACATAATAATTTTTTTGTAAACCCAATTTATTAAAGTTTTTTTTAATTTTTAATCACTTTTGCTTGTGTTATAGTATGGGAAGGGGGCTCTATAAAAAAAGTCTAGAGAAGGCATTTTTTTATCATACAGCACTTTATGCAAGTTTGAACAGTAGTTCAGGATCAACCTACCTATATACAAAGAATTTTTTTTTTAAATTTCACCCTCATTAGGATTTTAATTCAAAAAAAGCTCTCTCTATGCTTCCTCAACCTTTACATACCCTCTGACTTGTTTTTGGTTAGGTTAACCAGAGTTAACCTAACCTGACCTCAAAAAAGTAGGTCATACAAGAAAATCTGATTTATTTACAAAGTTCAACCTTAATGCCAAAAAAAAGTGGCTTACTATTGGTGCTACCTAAGGATTTAGAAATGCAAATATATATATATATACATATATACATATATATATATATATATATATATATCCCCGCAAGGGGGTTCTAAGCTCGTGCTCTTGAGTGCTCTTTGTGCTCGTTTGTACGTGCTTGTTCCTGGAGGTTTCACGTGCGCCCTCCCGGCCCTAGCACCCAAGGATGATGGGGCTCGACCCTGCAGTCCTTGGTCTTTTTCCACTTCGACTGTCCCCTCCACCCTTTCTTTTTCCTCTGTCTTTCCTCTCACTTTTTCTTTGTTTTTCCGCTGAGATATGCCCTTTAAATAGAGGCGAATCGGTTCTTCCTGAACTAAAAAAAAAAAAAATATATATATATAATATATATATAAATAAAAGTGTGGTTTTAAAAACTAGCATATTTACGCATGTTTTGAATATGTTCCAAGTCATCTTTGTCAATTGGAAGTAAGTATGCCTTTGTTATTAAAGATGTTAACACAGTTTTTACGAATTCATTTGACCACTGACTTCTAATTTGTGATCATGAATTTAAAATGAATCTGGGAAATAAATGTGAGGAAAGAATTGAAGCCTGTACCACTTTTTATTATTTTTTGATTGATTCAAATGAGTAACTGTTACATGTTCACATCTGGATTGATTTCATTCAATAACATCATCTGAGGTTGTTTAACCTACTTCACAATGGCAAGGGCCATGTGACAAAGAGGACCTATAGCCTTACATGGGATGAACTATGGGTAACTATATCATCTGAAAGCAGGGAATAGTCACCAATCCCATTACTAAACAAACCCAACATCGCTTAACCTTGCTGATCAATGTAGCCTGATGCTGTTTAAAATGAAGATACTTATGAATGGATTAACAAACTTTAATATTTGAACATTATTCTATTATTTTTAAGATCACTAAGGTTAAGTCCTTTAATGATTTACTATAAGGAATTATTAAATAGTGTTTTTAATTTGTTTTAACCATATACTTTTATGATTTACAAATATATCCTAAGGTACCATTGTCAACAATATGTCAATCCAAACACAAAGGCATCCTCTTTTTGGATAGACACTAGAGTGATCAGTATGAAGTATCAATTCCATAAACGAACATTCTATCCAAGGACAAGATTAGAATACCTGATCTGTGTGCTGGAAACTCTGTATGAACTCCACTTGCAGACATAAAAAACTGCCATTTGAGGTTTGGATATAAATGATGATTAACAGAGAACACTGAAAATATAGGATGTAATTACCTACTTCTCTTAGATTATTAAACATATGGCATTAAATTCCATTAAATGACATAAAATGGTATGATTTTAAATTCAACATATTTAATTCTAATTTTGTAACAAAATATATACTCTGAATACTAAAATTAAGAAAGTCAAAGCCTATAAAAAAGCCTTTCATAATGCAACATAAACTGTAGTTCACCTTCAGTGAGCTTAAATGGTGTAAAAAAATTTCTTCTTGACTGTTAAGCTTGTCCTGTTCTAATCCAGAATCACACCAAAGTTCAGTATTAATACGAGTCCCAAAATGAGGATCGTATCTGGAAAAGAAACATGCGGTATGTAATTAAGGATAATGAACTTTTACTTATAAGAAATTAATCTTTGTACAAGGCTCAGCAGATTTTATGTTAGCATTATAATTTCCATTATTAACGCATTTACGCTTAATTTGTACAAAGGTTGAAAAAGCACTTCAGTGTTCAAATAAATATTTATATTAAATGGGAAGCCTAATATTTAAAGACTATGTTTAAGTTCTACTTACACCAAATAATGATCAGGAATTATGCAGCAAGGATAATATTCATGTTGTTTAACTCTATTTGATACTTCACTCCCATGTCCAAAATCTAATATTAAATTTTTGCTGCTTATTTCCCTATTGCTTTTCAAGTTATCCTCTTTAAACTTTTTGTAGCTGCTTTTGATGATGCCAGACATTTCTTCTACGAGAGAAGTGTAAATTTTCAACTTCTCATCCAAAGAGTGAACCATCTGAAATATCACCAACAAAGAAGATACTTCTGAATTTCAGAAAAATTTTATGTGGAACCTGTCATCATAAGCCTTTATGGCCTAAAAGTTAAAAGCAGAATAACTGTATAAAAATTTTAGTGTCTAACTTACAGACTGGTTACTTTTTATACAAATGAAGGTACTGTATTTTAAATTTTAAAAACTATGAAAGTAACTTTGGTACAATTTTGGGAAAAAATTCACCAAGAAACAAAATTTCTAAAACACATTTTATTCTCTTTGGTAACACAAAAGTTTAAAAACAAGACCCAATCATTACCAATTACTATTTTCTCTTTAATGTTTCTCGGTAAACTTTTTCTGAAACTGTACAACATACTTAACCCCATGAACAAATGATTAATAGAAAAAAATTTAAAATAAGTATGGGTAGTTTACCTTAGTGAGCTCCCTTTCTTCATCCTTTTTCATGGTGACATAGGCAAGGGTATTGAATGTGTCCTAGAAAGCAACACAACTTATATTTTGTATTAGGCCTACAATGTTTACTACTCCATTCAACAAATGATACATTATGTCTAAGTTATGAAAGCTACAAATTCTAGAGAGAGATATAGTAGCATAAACTCATAACATGGTACAATGCTACAGAATCCTAGTCTTTAAAGAAGTTGGCAGCTAAGCTACAGTAACAATAAAAATGTTTAGATCGATTTACTTGAAAATAAAATACTTAACCACCAGTAAAATTTAATGATCCTTGAACCTCAACTTACTTGCAGACTAGTGACTCCTAATTCTATGTTTGCCATCTGCCTTAAGTGCATTGATAAGGAAGCTCCCCTATCTAAGAAAGATCCCCTTTGATTAGTCTCCTTGGCCAAGTCATTGTTATCCGTATCCAGTCGGTGACTGAAAGAATCAGTAAGCATGACTACATTTTATGAACAAGCCCCAGAGCATGCACTCGCATCACACATATGCATGTTATACAGCCACATGGAAAAATAAAAAGCAATCCCAAGGCCTTACATGTGTTTAAACATCATCAATAAATGAAGAAGCAGCTGAATAAATAAATAGAAAGATAAATGAAGTGTGAGCAGAAAGATTGACAAGCACTGTTTAAGGGAAAAAAATATATATTTTAACAAGATCTCATCCATTTTACAAGTTGTTAAACTATTACTGAACTTAAACTATTACTGAAGTTATTTACAAAGCATACAAATGCATGTTCCAGAATCTAGAATATTCCTTCCAGTTGCATTTTGATTTTTTATAAATGAAAATACTTTGATAAAAATAAATAGTTATTAACTACAATATCAAACTTTTTATAATATTACAATAGTTTTTACATAAGACATGCATTCATTAATTGGACTATCAATATTTATTTTTTACTTAATCTAGCCCTAAAGCTTTAGGCATTGCTGGGCTCAAATAGAACTTTTTTAACTTTCACAATTTATAAACATTGAATGAAGTTAAACAATCAATGCATTAGAATTATTTACTATTTTATATGCATATTTGTGCCAATTTTCTCTAGCATCTACAGTTTTATGAGTGACATATATATATATATATATATATATATATATATGAACAGGAACACCAGAGAAAATACAAACATCCTTCAAGTTTAATAGTACCAACGTTTCGGAATGCACTAATTCCATCTTCAGGGCTAAAACAATAAAATCCAATCACATACAAAATTACAAAATACAAATTGCTTAATAACAATTTAAATAAACTTAAAAAAAAAATTATAAAAAGTAGCTAAGAAAATGTAAACATTAAAACTAAAAGGTAAATAAATGTGAAGTTAAAAAGTTAAAATTATAAAAAGTAAAAGCATTAAAACTGAAATGTAAATAAAATAAACTAGTACCTTAACCAAAACATAGCAGATCTATCGATGATTCGTCAGAATTTAGGTCTGGTTTTAGTTTATAAATAAACAGAGACTCCATAATTTTAAGCTTAAGGTCAGAGCTTCCAGCAGCAAGTACGGTGAAATTAGACTGTGAAATTGGGGGTTATTGTTGTGCGAGTGATTACGTATGAGAGAATTAGGTGGTTTGCCAAGGGGGTAAATTTGTACGGACCGATTTACCGAGATGTTCGTAAATACGAGATTTTAAATGTCTTTTAGTTTTACCTATATATGACCCCATACAGTGGTCACACTTGTATTGATAAACTATAGATGACTTAAGAAGTGTAGGAATAACATCCTTGTATTTAAATAAATGGTAAATCGATTTAGACGGGGTGAATATAATTTTTATACACAGTTGTGGGTAGAATTCCTTGAGCAATGGGGTCATATATAGGTAAAACTAAAAGACATTTAAAATCTCGTATTTACGAACATCTCGGTAAATCGGTCCGTACAAATTTACCCCTTGGCAACCACCTAATTCTCTCATACGTAATCACTCGCACAACAATAACCACCCAATTTCACAGTCTAATTTCACCGTACTTGCTGCTGGAAGCTCTGACCTTAAGCTTAAAATTATGGAGTCTCTGTTTATTTATAAACTAAAACCAGACCTAAATTCTGACGAATCATCGATAGATCTGCTATGTTTTGGTTAAGGTACTAGTTTATTTTATTTACATTTCAGTTTTAATGCTTTTACTTTTTATAATTTTAACTTTTTAACTTCACATTTATTTACCTTTTAGTTTTAATGTTTTTACATTTTCTTAGCTACTTTTTATAATTTTTTTTTAAGTTTATTTAAATTGTTATTAAGCAATTTGTATTTTGTAATTTTGTATGTGATTTGGAATTTTATTGTTTTAGCCCTGAAGATGGAATTAGTGCATTCCGAAACGTTGGTACTATTAAACCTTGAAGGATGTTTGTATTTTCTCTGGTGTTCCTGTTCATTATTAAACTGCGTTTTCCACGCCACCAATCAATAGCCGATATATATATATATAGGGTGAACCAAATGTAGGTGGACAGTAAATGATAACGTTTATTTGAGAATACATATTTAATTTTTTTGTATACTATAATACAAAATAAAATTTAAATAAATTTAGTTATAATATTAATATAATATAACACAAACACCATAGTTATAATGAACACCATAGTTATAATATTATAACACAAACCGTATTCAACCTACTGTCCACCTACTTTTGGTTCACCGTGTATATATATATATATATATAATATATATAATATATATATATATATATATATGAAATTATAATAGCGGAACAAATAATGCACACAGTTGAAGATCTTTAGGTCTTCTTGAGACAAGTTTTAGTCGGCTCTTTGAATTCCTTGTGGTGCTGAGCGACTGCGCGGAGAAGGTACTGCTTTTGCACTTCATCCTTCGTGATTATGCTGTTGAAAGCCTTAATGAGTGCAACTCCTCTTTCTGCGCAATCGTTAACCACTGCCATCTTCTCTACACGTTCCTTCATTCCTTGGTAAGCTGGATCTGTGTTCCAATCATTTGGTGTCTTGGATAGGAATGATTGCGCCTGTTCACTTCCGTGCTGCATGACAAGGTTGAAGAAGATTGCTGAATGTTTGGTGGCATAGAATTCCAAGGGATTGCTCGAGGAGAACATTTTTCCATCCACGCACTTGAGTCCTTTTCTTTTTTCGGGAACAGCTACGATGTTGTGAGCAATCCTCTCCTTCATAGATGCGTGAACTCGAGGATCAGAGTGTGCCAGGGATTAAGCGCTCAGAAATGAACCACAAATGGCGCTTCATCGCAGCAAATGCCACGTCGTTCGTCTTCTCTGGGTGAGCTTTCAGCTGGTGCAAGAAAGTGAGGTCATTCAATGGAGCCATGCATGCAACACTGGCCTCGTTCCAGTAGCGGCCATAAAGGTGTGTGATAAACAGGCTTAGTTCCTCGAGGTTCCATTTCTCGGTCTGAAGCAAGGTGAATTGATCTCTGAATAGGAACACCTTGAGCGTGTAAATGGCCTTGGCCATCCATCACGCATGGTGCATGGCTCCAGGGCTTCGAATTCTCACAAGACCATCAAGCTTCCCTCCCAAGAAAAGGAGGCAGAGAAGCATCAGTTCATCATAGTCGTCCCACTGGCTTTTCTTCTTGACAGCCTCCTTGTAGTAGGAGACCATTTCCTTCCTCTGCTCTGCTGTTTCAATGAACAGGCTGTCGGGTGCACTCTCGAACTTGCTGCTATCAATGAAAACCCAGTGCTGCTTGAAGCGCTTGAATAGGCCAATTTCAGGTCCACTGGATGTTCCGAAACAAGCACCAAAGGCCGCAGCAAGGACAACTTCTACCACGTGGTGTCAGCAAGCAATCCACACCAGATCAATACCCAACTCCTTTTCAATGAGAGTACAAGCTCCAGCATGAAGTCCCATGTTGGACACAGTTGTATCAAAAACAAGACCTCGAACATTGCCCCTCAAAGACCAGTCGTCCACAAGCTTCAGGCACGCCTGAGCCTGAGATGCTCCAGTTGCAGCAGCTACCATTGGAACTCCAAGGAGTTTCTCTTCCCCATTGCTGGTTACAAGCACAGCCACACGGTCCACCACCTCTAACCCATGGGAGATATCTGTAAGCGGGTCATTCCATGTCAAGTCAGCCACCTAAAACACACACCCCTTTCAATTTTGCTCATACTTGGCACAATAGCAGATATACATGCCAAACTTAAATTCCCAAATTATTAGAGCTGACTGACCTTTGGTTACTGAGATACAAGGTCACAAAGTTTTGACATTTTGACCTTTTTTGTGTTAAATGACTATTTTCAAAATGGTGTAACTAAAAAACTATTAAAGCTAGAGCATTGATTTTGGTCTCATTTTAAAGCTATTTAGTAGCCCCTTGTTTACAAAAGTTGACCTTTGACCTTGAATAAAAAAAAAATACCTTCTCCTAAAAAATTCAATTTTTTTACATTAATAAATGTATAAAAAATAATGAATTCAAGCAACATTTTGAAAAAAGTCATTTTATACAAAAATTGTCAAAAAGTCATGACTTTGTGACCTTGTATGTCAGTAACCATTTTTGTCTAAGGTCAGCTCAATCTCTTACAAATACAACCCATATCTCCATACTATCTGCAGCCTTCTACAAACAAGCAAATGCTTATTTTTAAATATTTGTTCTTTACCCACCTCACCTGTATGTTGTGCATGTATGTGATGGTTTTCAGTAGTTGACAAGATTCTTGTGGGCCACCCAATTTATTGTGATTTCTAGAAGAGAAAACAATTTTTAATGTATACCTAGATAGCTACCTAATTAACAAATACAAGTAACATATTAAAATGTACATACAATATATATAGGTATAGTGCTCATTGATTTCCATTTATCACAACTTAAAATGTATGCAGTGTATATATAGTTACATGACCATTTTAATTTTGAATTCTTACCTTTCTGTGCTGTAGATCTGCCAAAGCTTTGGATGCCTTCAAAGTTGCTGTTGCTCCAGCAATAACACACTGCTTTGGATGCAATTCTGCAAATTTACTGAATCCCACCTTAACCAAAGGATTTCTTTCTTTGAAAATATGATAGGCTTCTTTTAAATTGCAAAGTAAAAGATGCTTTTGCAAATGTATCCTTCCTCTTTCATTGTCAATGATACTACAATAGTCTTTCTTTCCTGGCATTGTTCTACTGATGTCTTCTGAAAGATAAAATGCTTTAATAGCGTCAACAGTATCCTGTTTAATTCTTTTCCCACCCTTTGGATTTGGGTCTGAAAGGACACCTTTTTCTTCAACTATTTTTTTAGCAATAGATGCTGTATGCCTTGTTGTGTTAAATTCTGAAGCAATTTTCCTAATGCTCCAACTTTTGGGCAATACAGTGAGGATTTTTATTTTATCACTTCTTTTAGTATTTTCATTTTTGAATTTTTCCTTGAGTTGATTTATTATTTCTAAACAGTCTACATCTCCAGATGGCTCCTTAAATTGTGAGTCAGAAATCTCTTTTCCTGCAACTGTTTCCATTCTCTTCTTAACTGTCTCTGTCACCTTGCTTAGTTTTTTAGCTCCATATGACTTTTGCTCTACAAGCTTTCTCTTTTTTATGGGTGATTCACCAATTGAAACAAAAGAAGCATTCAAAGTACACATCTCATGGTTTTGCTCTGAAGTTGATGCATCACTATTGTCAACATTTTCAATTTTCTCAAGATCTTCAGGTGGTTCACTACTACAAGAAGAATCATCATTTATGTCTGAATTCAAAGTGCCTATTCCTTTCTCAGGCAAGGACTCAAGATGTTCTCTACACTGCTTACAAAGTCTGTGATGTAGTGTTAAGTGCAGATCGGGAAACTTATTTACAAGTTCCTGTGGTACAATTCTCAAACTCTTCTTTCGACACTGACCTTTGTGACGCAGCAAAGGATCAGCACACTTCTGTTTCAGTTTTAAATGTTCCATGTTTGTACTCTGAAATCACAAAAGCACAAAGAAAATCCTGAAAAGAAAACAATGAACAATTAATGAATTATTAAATAAATTTTTATACATGTATTTAGTAAAAATAAATTAACTTTAACTTGAAGTCAGGAGTCAACTCTGTAAAGTTGACAGTACTTATATACTAGTTGGTCCTTTGGATCAGCGCTACTCCAGTAGATTTGGGGCTGTCGAGGGGTTTAACCCTGGTTGTCTTTTAAAAGACTACTTTTGGCACAGGTCACAAAAAGGTTTTTGAACTAATAATGTTAAGTTGAACTAAGTCTTCACTGACACTATATCAGAACAGAACTTTTAAATAAATGAACTGACAAAAAAAATCTAAAATTGAAGAATGATGCCAACTTCATTTATTTTTTATACATTGAACTAGTTATCAGCCACTTACAGCTTCTTGGGATTTTGTTGTACATGACTCAAGGTATTAATGTAAAAAAATTGAATTTTTTAAGAGAAGGTATTTTTTTTTTATTCAAGGTCAAAGGTCAACTTTTGAAGGGATTTTTTTATTTTTCACAGTAGAGATATTTAACAAGACACAATAAACAAGGGGCTACTAAAGAGCTTTAAAATGAGACCAAAATCAATGCTCTAGCTTTAATAGTTTTTTAGTTACACCATTTTGAAAATAGTCATTTAACGCAAAAAAGGTCAAAATGTCACAACTTTGTGACCTTGTATCTCAGTAACCAAAGGTCAGTCAGCTCTAATAATTTGGGAATTTAAGTTTGGCATGTATATCTGCTATTGTGCCAAGTATGAGCAAAATTGAAAGGGGTGAGTGCAAAAAGTGCCATTTTGTGGCTGAGTTGACATGGAATGACCCAAGCAGCTTATTATCCCAGTGCAAGAGAAGCGGCTCATGGGTCTTGAAAGTGGCCTGATCTTCGCGGCACACCACTTCACGTGTACATTGTCTCACGCGATGAGTGGTGCTGCGTGAGATTGACACTTCTTCCAAGTTGTGCCCCAGCGATTTAATAGTTGCTGCAACCACTGCCATTCCTTTTGTTGGTTTACGTCGTCGTCGTCGGCCTAGGCAAGCTACGGCTTGGGACTGTAGCGCATCTATCCGGTATAAGTTAACCTGGATGATGTAGCCATAAGCACTGCCGCTAGTTAAGTGCCAACCAGTGATTATCTCACTAGCCGTATTGAGTCCGTTAGGCGAAACTGCGACAGTACCAAAGGTGGAAAATATAACCCTTGGTTTTCTATTATTTATTTGTAAAATGGACATGGTATTAGATTAAAATAAATATTTGAATATAAATAATTAACTGACAATTGTGATATATAATTAATTATGTTTACATACAATAAAATAATATAGTATACATAAAATTAGTATTAATGTGGTTCACAATTGAATTATGATGGGTAACTAATTTAAAATGAATTTATAACTATTCCGAAATTCAAGACTGTAAAATTAACATTTATCTTGAAACTAAAATAAGAGTATTCACTACACACTCCCCCACCAGAGAGGAAATTCAAAGAGTTCCGAACGACACAGATTTCCCCTGGATCTTTTTGGTAGCTACATGTACCTCGCTTAAGGTTGATTCCAAAAACGCAGGCTTAAGACGATCGATAGAAACCTTGTCGACCTTGGAACCGCGCTGGATGAGAAATGATTTGCGCGTACGTCGGAGAACTTCATAGGGCCCGTCATATGGACATTGGAGAGGCCGTTTTGGGAGAGGTACACGAACGAAAACGTGGGTGCAAGATTGGAGGGCTGGGGAAATAAAGATGTTCTGTTGGCTAGTCAATCGAGGGGGAACAGGCTGAAGGGACTGCATGTGAGAGGAAAGTGTTTGAGCGAATTCCGTAGGATCGCATGACTTATCCCCTGCAGTGAAGTAGCCACCTGGTAGCCGCAGTGTTGTTCCATAGACTAGTTCAGCCGCTGTAGTCTTCAGATCACTCTTAAATGCAGAGCGAATACCAAGCAACACGAGTGGAAGCTTATCCATCCAATGAGAGTCTTCGTGACACATAAGGGATGACTTCAGCTGGCGATGGAAGCGTTCGACGAGGCCGTTAGCTTGCGGATGATACGCACAGGTATGCGCATGTACTGTACCCAACAAGCTGGTAAACTTCTTCCAAAGCGAAGACTCAAATTGGCGACCTTGGTCAGTGATGACTTTTGTCGGCAATCCAAATCTTGATACCCATCCATGAAGAAAGGCTCTCGCAACAGTGTCCGCTTGGATATCAGGAAGTGGGATGGCTTCAGGCCACCTGGAAAAGCGGTCGAGACAGGTGAGCAGATAACGTTGGCCTTGAATCACTGGAAGAGGGCCAACAATGTCTACATGAATTACCTCAAATCGCTGGGATGGGGGCGGAAATGCGTCAAAGGGGGACCTGGTGTGCCTTTGGACTTTGGCACGCTGGCAGGCAAGGCACGTTTTGGTCCAATGTTGACATCCTTCCGCATCGAGGGCCAAACAAAGCGAGAGGTAACCAGGTGTTGCGAAGCACGGATACCAGGATGGGAGGGCTTATGAAGATCCGTGAAGACTGCTTTTCTGTGACATGGAGGGACATAAGGGCGAATAGCAGCTGTTGATACGTCGCAATAGAGGGGCACAGACAATCCTGGCATACTCATTTTCTTGAGGGAAAGTGAGTGAGTGGAGTCTTCTCTGAGCAGGTCTTGTAGTTCCGTATCCTTATCTTGATCCTGTGCAATAGCATTCCACAGTGTAGAGCTGAGGGTAACAGAAGTAATCTCTATTCTTGAAAGTGCATCCGCTGGAGTGTTCAAGACACCTTTGATGTGGCGGATATCTGTGGTAAATTGCGAGATATAATCGAGTTGCCTGATGACTCTGGGAGAGTGGTTACAGCTGTTTTTATTGAAGACAGTGATCAAAGGTTTGTGGTCGGTAAAAACACAAAACTCTCGGCCTTCAAGGAAATGTTGAAAATGCTTCACGTTTAAGTAATAGCAAGAAGTTCACGTCCGAAAGCACTATAACGCATTTGGGCTGGCTGCAGCTTTTTCGAGTAAACGCGATGGGTGCTTGTTGACCGTTAATGGTTTGTTCCAACACTCCACCGATCGCAACATCTGATGCATCGACCGTCAGAGTTAGGGGGGCATCACTGATAGGAAATGACAGAGACAATGCACTATTGATAGCATTCTTGGCATTGTCGAACGCCTGTAAACTATCGCTACACCATACCAATTTCGTTACCTTGCGTTTGTGTGTGATCATAGCGTGTAGAGGAGCAAGAACACTGGCACAGTTTTTAATGAACTTGTGGTAATAATTTACCAAACCTAGAAACCGACGTAACTCACGCTGATTATTTGGCATAGGGTAATTTTTTATCACTTCACACTTGTCCTGAAGGGGGTAATTCCGTGCTGCGAAATCGTGTGACCAAGAAATTCCAAGGTTGGCTGTGCAAACACACACTTAGATGCATTAATAGTAACACCGTATTGTTCTAAGCGTTGAAAGAGGAGTGAAAGATGTTCCTTATGTTCCTCTTCCGTTGAGCTGGCCACAAGCAAATCATCGATGTAGGCATAAACAAAGTCTAAGCCTCTGGTGACCTCATCTATAAACCTCTGAAAGGTTTGCGCAGCATTCCGTAGCCCGAATGGCATCTTCACAAATTCGAATAACCCAAATGGTGTACAAACTGCAGTCTTGGGAATATCCGAAGGCTCTACGGGAATGTGGTGGAAAGCCTTAACGAGGTCTATTTTACTGAAGATAGATTTGCCGTGGAGAAGAGAAGTAAAGTCTTGGACATTTGGTACCGGATATCGGTCCGGGATGGTTGTCGAATTCAAAAACCGGTAATCCCCACATGGTCTCCAGTCTCCTGACTTCTTCTGGACCAGGTGTAGGGGAGAGGACCAACTGCTTTTGGAAGGTCTTATTATCCCAAGATCTATCATAAGCTGGAATTCCGATTTGGCAGCTTTCAGTTTGTCCGGGGCAAGACGTCTGGGTTTTGCAAACACAGGGGGACCTTTTGTTGTAATGTGATGGGTAATGGTGTGCTTAATGGTATCACCCATCTGCATCGGTTGAAGAATTCCTGGATATCGCTGGAAAAGGCACTGGTACATGGAATTAGGGGGAACGAGGGAAAGTGCAGAGTTCGAGGCGTCCGGAAGGGCAACCTGTTTGGCAAGAACAGAAAGCAGTGTGGCCTGGTCGCATAAGCGTCGCTTGTCAAGATCCACCAGGAGTTTGAAATGCTGGAGGAAGTCAGCGCCGATTATGGGATGCTGCACTTGAGCACAGATGAAAATCCACTTGAAGGATCGGTGAAGGCCCAAGTTTAGTTCACGCGACTGAGTACCGTACGTGGGTATGCGTGAACCGTTAGCAGCGTATAGAGGCGGAGATTCCGAGTGCGTATGACCGATTTTTGAGGGAATACACTGACTGACGCTCCGGTATCGACCAAGAAATTGACACCAGAGTTCCTGTCCTTTATGAATAACAGGTTGGCAGTGCGAGTACTAGACGCCATTAGGACTCGCTGCTGGGGTTTTCCGACGAAAAATTGCAAGGGGAGATGCACTTCCTAGCCTTCTTTCCAAATTTGGCGTGGTAGAAGCAGATCTTCCCGGAACTCGAACGATGCCTCTTCGTAAATCTTGACCGAGAATGGCTTCTTTGCCGTTGATTTTATAGCAGAGAACAAACGTGGTTGAGTTGTTGACTTAACTCTTTCACTTTCAACTCCAGTTCCGATTGTGTGTTCACGTTGTTGACCGGAGCTGTGTCAATCTCCACTACTTTGTCGGCAGTTTCTGCTAGTTTATCAACTGGAGTAGCAGGATCCATAGTGGCCAAGACACGCTGAGCTGATGGAGGAAGTTTCTGCAAGAACAACTGTCTAAAGATGTCCTTATCGAAGGTTTGTGCGCGTTCGCCTAGAGCGCACTGCATAGCCCTCAGCATTTGAGTGGGCTTACGGTCTCCAAGTTCTTCTTTTGAGATTAACTGATGTAGTTTCTCACGCTCGGAGACAGTGGTGCGGCACAGGATGGCAGACTTCAGATCATTGTATGGGTCCTCACTCGTGGAAGTAGACACGATGATGTCACGGACTTCAGAGATGATGCTCGCTGGTAGAGAGGACAAAACATGATCGTATTTCGTCCTGCTAGCGGTGATCCTTCCCAAGTTGAATTGTGATTCCACTTGGTGGAACCAAATAAATGGATCACCCGGCCAGAAGACGGGGAGCTTTACGCTCAAGTGGGAGATGGCACCAGCGTCGTCAGGCATCTTCTCCTATGCTTGCTGACGTACAAGCAAGACGACAAGTTACCAACGAAGGAGTGGAGGTTGAGACGAGCGCAGGCACAGAGCGCACGGGCAGGGGTGAGGGGCAGAGGGCACGAGCGACATTACAGTCTGGTCCTAGTCGCTCGGGTGAAGGGGTGATGGGCACGAACGACGTTACAGTCTGGTCCTAGTCGCTCGGGTGAAGGGGGTGATGGGCACGAACGACGTTACAGTCTAATCCTAGTCATTCGGGTAAAAGGGGTAATCCAGCTCCGGGGTCACCAATTGTTGGTTTACGTCGTCGTCGTCGGCCTAGGCAAGCTACGGCTTGGGACCGTAGTGCATCTATCCGGTATAGGTTAACCTGGATGATGTAGCCATAAGCACTGCCGCTAGTTAAGTGCCAACCAGTGATTATCTCACTAGCCGTATTGAGTCCGTTAGGCGAAACTGCGACAGTACCAAAGGTGGAAAATATAACCCTTGGTTTTCTATTATTTATTTGTAAAATGGACATGGTATTAGATTAAAATAAATATTTGAATATAAATAATTAACTGACAATTGTGATATATAATTAATTATGTTTACATACAATAAAATAATATAGTATACATAAAATTAGTATTAATGTGGTTCACAATTGAATTATGATGGGTAACTAATTTAAAATGAATTTATAACTATTCCGAAATTCAAGACGGTAAAATTAACATTTATCTTGAAACTAAAATAAGAGTATTCACTACACTTTCCTGTCACTGATGTTGTGGCGATCCAAGGCTAAGGAAATGTCAGGCGTGATCACAGACTTCAATCGCTTAGGAGTGGAACGTTTTCGTGCTGACTCCTTAAAAACTACAGTATCTGAATCTGATGATTCAGATGTGCTTGAACTAGAAGCCTCCAGTTCTCCCTGGGACCATCTCACATCCGCCTCGCGCTTGGCCTTCTCCTCTCAGTTCATCTCCGCCTCACACCAAATCCTCTTCCTCGTTTGTTGGTCATCCATTTTCTTGTCAATCGGGCCAAAGCTGGAGGAAGTGGGATTATCGAGCTGAGCGACAAGGAAGTTCTTGTCCTCCTCATTCATCATGGTCTCGAGGGCGTCATGACCTGAAAGATCAAACACATCGTCAAGGTCTCCGCGAAATATGATGTCCTTCATTCTGTAGGATGGGAAATTCTTTGTGCGGTTTTTCTTCAGCCCCTTGTATTGCTCATACAGTTTCAGGAGCTTCTTCTCAGCGTATCTGGTATCCGTCATTGGAACGTTTGCTTTTGTCCAAAATGGGATCAAAGCCTCAATGGTCATTACCGCAGTGTTATATTCTGTCTTCCTCTCCTCCAGATGGTGGAACATGAATTTCTGGAGGACTTGAAGCTTGGTAGGGAGTCCTGCCCTAGTTAACTTCTCCTCCACCTTCCCTAGTAACCACACCTCACTGCTAGACCATGTTTTTGATTGCTTCGGCGGCATTTCTACACATTCCTACAAAAGAAGCCAAATTTAGTCATACTATAGTAATCAGTCATTAGTGAGACACGTCATGCATAATTGAGCGACCTCTTAACGACACCGTAGACCAACCATACTTCACACAGTTATTCACACTAAGTGTAGGAACAAAAGCAACAATGACCCAAAAGTGAAATCTCAGATGCTAAATTTTCCCTATGCTTGTGAACCACCCTAATATATATACGGTATATATACATATATATATATATACATATATACCGGGTGGCCCAATAAAAATGGCACCAATTTTGAGAAGTGATATCTCAATAACCATTGCAGCTAGGGACTTAAAAAACAACCAAATGAAAGATACATCTTTTCTCTTTAAATACTTATTCTATGGCTTGATGGTTATAAGCCCATATAATGCCCGAAATTGGCTTCCAAAAAAAATATATAAAAAAAAAAGTTGCGCATTTATATTTATTCCTTGATCCTAATTTTAAATGAAATTTTTCTATTCCAGACCCCTCAAGATGGGATTGAGAGAATCTGATAAGAACATTATACAAGCACTACGTGAAGAAAAAGGATATTCATTAAACAGAATCCTTTACGAATTTCCAAATAGAAATTGGAAAAAAAGAACTGTGGCACATTTTTTACAAAAACTTAAAGAAACCGGCAGCAGTCAACGGCGTCTGGGAAGTGGTCGACCAGAAACTATTAGAACGCCAGAAAACATTGAAAAAGTAAATGAAATGGTTTTAAGTCAAGAGGAACAACCGGGAACAAGTAAAAGTGAACGTGAAGTTGCGAAAGAAACCGGGATTTCACGTTCATCAGTACAGCGAATAATTCGCTGTACTGATGAACGTGAAATCCCGGTTTCTTTCGCAACTTCACGTTCACTTTTACTTGTTCCCGGTTGTTCCTCTTGACTTAAAACAATTTCATTTACTTTTTCAATGTTTTCTGGCATTCTAATAGTTTCTGGTCGACCACTTCCCAGACGCCGTTGACTGCTGCCGGTTTCTTTAAGTTTTTGTAAAAAATGTGCCACAGTTCTTTTTTTCCAATTTCTATTTGGAAATTCGTAAAGGATTCTGTTTAATGAATATCCTTTTTCTTCACGTAGTGCTTGTATAATGTTCTTATCAGATTCTCTCAATCCCATCTTGAGGGGTCTGGAATAGAAAAATTTCATTTAAAATTAGGATCAAGGAATAAATATAATTGCGCAACTTTTTTTTTTATATATTTTTTTTGGAAGCCAATTTCGGGCATTATATGGGCTTATAACCATCAAGCTATAGAATAAATATTTAAAGAGAAAAGAATTATCTTTCATTTGGTTGCTTTTTTAAGTCCCTAGCTGCAATGGTTATTGAGATATCACTTCTCAAAATTGGTGCCATTTTTTTGGGCCACCCGATATATATATATATATATATATATATATATATATAGATATATATAGTGTGGACCAAAATGGGGGGTAAATTATAAAGTTGAAGAAATCCTTGTTCCACATTAATGCCCTTGTTCCTTTGGACCAGATAGACATGTCAGCAAAATTTTGGTCAAATATGAGAATATTTAGGGTCCCGAGATTTAATGACTTATAAAAAATTTCCAATGAATAGGCACGCTTAGAACATCAATGATCAACTCAACTCTTGAGTTGCAACTTATGAAAAAATTTCTTCTTATTTAAGAAATTTTTGGTGTTAATAGAGTACAAAAACAATCTTAGATCATTATTTCAGAGAAAATTATTAATAAGGAAAACAAAAATTTTGGATAAAATATATTATCCTTAATTGGTCAACTCTAAATTAAAGGCTTTGCCTAATTGGCTTGAACCTTTTAGTTATCCTTTTTATCTCCTAATTTAACTGGTTTATTTTACTATTTCAGAAATTTAATTTTTTAAACTAAAAATGGCTACTCGTTCTAAAACTAAAGTTTGGCTCATTGGCCATTTATATAAAGATATACTTTGTTGCCGCTTACCTACAAAACTGCAAGTTTTGCAAAAATATTTCTTCCATCAAAAAGAGGAAAAATTGGGACGAAGAAGATCCATTAATCTTTGCTTAGATGAAGTGATGACCTACTGGGAGAAAGCCAGGATTCCCACAATGGGTAGAGACAGTGCCATCTGAAAGATTGACTCTTTAATAAGCTGTTATGATAAATTGATGAAAAACAGAAAAAGGCCCGAGGAAAAATGCCGTATTGAAGAAGCTATGTTTAAAGATGAAATTAAGGCTGAAATTCTTGATATTGGTCACTCTAATGCCCTTTTGATGATGTCAAATGAAGAAGACAAGCTTTTCTACTTAAGCCAGCAAGAAGATCCTACACAAAGTAGCATGGGTACAGTAGACCAAATTCTTGCAAAAAGAGAGAAAAGAAGGCTTCATCGTGAAGAATTAGAGTGTGAAAGAGCCCTCAAAGAGCAGAAGCGATCTAAAAGATCATTCTTGCCTGCCAATAGAGATGATTTCACATCGTCATCATCATCATCAACTAATGATGACAACCTTGAAATGAATTTTCAAGGTCCCTCTGAAGAGCAATTTAAAAAGAAAATGTTGGCTCCTAAAAAGTCAAAGCCTATTGACAAAAATGTTGTAGCAGCCTATGATAGAATGAATCTTTCCAATCGAGATGCAGCTATGTCTTATGCTGTTGTTGCTCAGTCTTTGGGCCATAATTTGGAAAACATTACAGTATCAAAATCTCCTATGCTTCGAACTCGTCAAAAGTTACGCAAAGAAATAGCAACAGAATATCAAGAGCAAGCATTTTGTCCTGGAGAGCCTTTAGTTCTTCATTGGGATGGAAAAATGCTCCCAGAGATATCAGGTTAGTTTTTTTGTCTGATTAATTTAGCATATTTATATTTTATCTCTCAGGTGAAAAACTTAGTTGTGGGTCTGGTTTTCACACCTAGGCAATGTGTTATTATCTGGTTGGTTTTAATTAAACATTTTGATAGCTAAATTTCTATTTAATTAGGTTACATTTCACTGTCTGAAGCTAGTTTTCACAATCTACACCATTTTACCTTCAAATTAAAATAAGTCAAGTTCAAATTAAAATAAATCAAGTTTAATTTAAAATTATATATATATAAATTATAATATATATAAATATATTAAATATAAAATAAAATATTAAATATATAATATAATATATATAAAATAAAATATTAAAAATAAATATATATAAATTATATATAAATTATATATTTCAACTTTTTCTTGCAGCCGAAGGAAGAACGGAAAGGATTGCAGTGTTAGTCAGTGGGAATGGTGAAGAGAAATTGCTGGGAATTCCTAAAGTCACTGCTGGCACGGGTACGGAGATGGCTCGTGTTTGCATTTCTCTCCTGCAAGAACATGATATGACCCAGAGAATTATTGGGCTGTCATTTGACACAACAGCATCCAATACCGGAATCCATGCTGGAGCTTGCACTAAAATTGAACAAGAACTTGGAAAAGAGCTTTTATATTTAGCCTGCAGACACCATATTTATGAGATTGTCCTATCTCAAGTCTTCCGGACTTCTATGGGCCATTCCTCTGAACCTGATATTCCAATCTTCAAAAGATTCAAAACTCAATGGGATTTTATGGATCATTCTCAAATCACAACTACTGTTGATTCCCAAAGCTGCAGAATAATTGAAAGAGTTCAAGATTTAAAAAATCAAACAGTCTTAATCATGAAGGAGGCACTCAACTCTAAACAGCCAAGAGATGATTATAAAGAATTTTTTCAACTTGTTCTCTTGTTTTTTGGAGAAGAAAGCATTTCTAATACTCCCTTGAAGAGACCTGGAGCGTACCATCATGCAAGATGGATGGCAAAAGGAATTTATGCATTTAAGCTTTTTCTTCTCCAAAATCAATTTAAGATGACTAAAAAAGAACTTGATGCAATAACAGAAATTTGTTTATTTGTTGCATTGATATACGCAAAATCTTGGGCAAAAGCTTCTCAACCAGAGGAAGCCCCAAATGTTGATCTTAAATTTTTGCAAGATCTTGCAATAATGGAGGAAAATTCTTTGATATCAAGTGTTATCAAGCAAGCCCAAAATGCCATTAAACGACATCTGTGGTACCTCTCAGAAACACTTGTTGGATTAAGCTTCTTTGACAAAAGCATATCCCTTGAAGAAAAGGAGCAAATGCGAAATAATATCAAAATGCCTCCAAGAAATAAGGGACTGAAACGTTTAGAAGCAAAGGTAACCCTAGCTTCTTTTAAAGAAAAAAGGATTTCTGATTTTGTTACTTCAAGGACTAAATCTCTTTTTGATGCTCTACATCTCAATTCTCTCTTCACTGAAAATTCTGCATCAACATGGGGAATAGATCCTGAGTACCAAAGAGGCTGTGCTAGAGTTCGTGTCCCTTAGAGTGACAAATGACACAGCTGAGCGGGGTGTTGCATTGATTGAAAAATTTAATCAAGCAGTGACAACTAAAGAAGAGGACAAACAATACCTGCTCAAAACAGTTTTCAAGAATCGTAAAGAATTTCCAACAAAAAATAAAGCAGAACTTATGAAAATGAGGAAAAACTAATTTTTTCAGCATTAAAAGGAAAAGTGCAATTTTCTCGGGACCCCTAAAACTTGACGTAGAGGTTTCAAATTTTGTAATTTGATTAAGGTAAGCAAAAGGAATAACATTACTCATGTGGAACAAAGATTTTTAAACCTTCATTTTTTTGGTCCACACTAATATATACACACACACACTAATATGCATGATTGGGTCTTTTAACCTCCTATATATACCAATTCAGTGTTTTGCCTACATCTAATAGAGTAGACAACTAGCTACATCACTTGGACTGTTTTTAATTACGCAAAATTTAATAGCTACTGGTAGCATTTTAATAATTAAAAACTGCATTAATTACAGTTGTTTTAAGTGAGGTCAGGAGTTTAAAATTTACCTGGTAAGAAAATTATGATTATATCCTTGTGAATTACACTATTATGGTACTTTTTTCCTTCAAACAATTTTCTAGAAATGTTTATAATATTGCAAAATTCAAAATCCAGAAATTAAGAATTAACAACACTTAATGCCTTAAAATGATTCCAATTTCAAACTGGTTGATTTTGATGTACATACAGTAATGTTCTTTATTCATTAAAACCCCTGATGATTTGCCTGTTTTTCTAATAGATATAATTTCAGAATATTCTTTCTGTGTTGAACATAATACAATGGTTAAAAGCCTAATTATATAAACAAAAATTTGAAGACAATAAATATTTTCAGTGTCTGCCTTACACAGAATATACTGGTATTTTAAGATGGGTTACTTTTCATACAAATGAAGGTACAGTAAACAACCAGTTATCTAACCCTAATGGGACCTGGAGATGATTGCAGCCCTGCGTGGACTGTTTTTCAACAGCATTACTGCTTACCCAACAGCTTTTTTCTTGTTTATTCTTCAGTTTTGTTAGAATTACACAGCTACTGCTGTTATATTGTATATTGTTTTTTATTTAATTTTGGTTTCAAGTGTGTAACAGACACTAACCAGCTGATAAGAAGTGATATGAGCATGAGCAGACAGTAGATACAGCTCCTCTGCTGACTGACTCAAACTACAGAGGTTGGATAGTGAAATATGAACTGATCTTTAGATTTTAAAATTTGGATAACAGGACAAGTTAGTTATCCGGAGGTCACACAACAGGTTGTTTACTGTATTGGATTTTAATTTTCAAAAACAAAGACTAGCTTTGGTACAGTTTCAGAAAAAAATTCACCTAAAAAGTTTCTTAAAAAAATATAAAAATTACTAATTGGTAATATTATTTTTCTTTGGAAAAATGTCTGCCAACTAGCTACCATCCTGTTAATTGCAGCATTTAATTTAAAATTCTCTAGTGTAATATTTAGGTACCATCTATAATACCCAAATGTTACACGCATGTACCCAAATGTTATACCAGAAAATTCAACAAGTATTAATTGGTTAGGTAAAAAATTCTATTAAAAAATAAAGACAACTGAAATGAGCAATCTAGAATGTGCATTCATATAGCTGCTACACAAATAACTTGAATAGATTGGAACTTATAAAATGAATCCTATTTTGTTAAAATACTTTTTGCCTTTAGTAGTAGTATTTAATCTTATGCTAATCCCCTTTATATTTTTTATCTGTACTATACTTTACATATATATATATATATATATATACAGTGGACCCCCGATTTGAGTACGCATCAATTTGAGTATTTTCGATTTGAGTATGCTCGTCCATAGGCTCCTATTGACTCGACTTGAGGAGAAAACTCGATTTGAGTACGCCAGCCGGCGACGCCGAATGCGTTTCAGTTTTGTCTAGAGCGTTCGTTGCAGGAACATTCGGGGTCTAATGTTTTGAATAGTACAGGTGTTCTTAGGGATTTCTGTTAGAATTTCGTACATTTTGTTTTCTGACTTTGTACTTAATGTTTATTTATGTTAGTTTCTGTTGATTACAGCATAAAATAGTGAAAATATAGCATAAATTTGTCTATTTTTAATACAATTACTAAATTTCGTAGGCCAATTTCTATAGAAAAAGTAGGGGTGGGGTGAAATTTCTGGGTTTTGGAATGAATGAATTAATTCCCATAGGTTATTAAGTTCAATTTGAGTACATTTCGAATTGAGTATGCCATGCTGGAACGGATTACGTACTCAAATCGGGGGTCCACTGTGTATATATATATATATATATATATATACATGGTGTGTATATATATATTGCGCCTCGGTGGTGTAGTGGTTAGCATCACTGACTATGAATCCATCAGCCCCGGGTTCGAGACCCGATGGCAGCTGGTGCGCAGCAAAACCCAGCTGTTCATCCTTCCACACAATGAAGAAAAGTGGTTGATAGATAAATGGGTACCCTAGGTGGTCTAGTGGATAAGATGCTGGGCTGCTGATGGGGCGTGGTTCGGATTCCACGTTAAACTGTAGGTCTAAGGTGGAGTGAAAAGCTTGACCTTTGTCAGAATGAACAATTCAGGCGGAAGCTAACCAAAAGTTACCAAAGGTATATATATTTAGGGGGTCAAAACCACAAAAAATAGGGTTTCTCCAATTCCACAGTATGCACATAGTTGGAAATGATGATATCAACATCTTGTAAAAAAAAAATGAGTATACACGACCCCACCTTACCTCTTCCATAGCATCCCCCCCATTTTACTCTCTCCACAGATATAAACCCCAAATGTGACAATCATGCATTATATTAAGTCTTATTAAGTAGATTAGATTAATTTGGAGAGATTATTTAGATAGAGTTTTTGATAGATTGAATAGATTACATAGATTAATTTAGATAGATTAGATGAATTATATAAATTAGTCACATTTTTTTGCTTAGTTTCAGATTGTTATTTTCAGATTGTTTATGATTGAATGAGTTATGATTTAATTCCAAATGAGTTATATTAAATTCAGATTGAATGATTCAATTGCTAGAATTTAACAAGTAGTTTCTTGTTATTAATGCTACTAGGCCTAAATAAGTGAAATCATGGCAACAAGAAGCAAAACACACAATTCAACATTTGGTCACCCTGCAGAATTTCCACCTTCAATGACTCCTTCAAAGGCTGATGTATTTAGGCATTATTTATTGGTAAGAAAATGAGGAGAACTGATTTTGAAAAGTTCTAGAACAGCAAAAGAATGTTACAGAATTGTCACCTAAGATGTGGAAGCCATTTGGGAGAAGTTTTCCTTTCCACATATAGGATTTGAAGGAATAGCTATAAAAGTTGAACGATTGATAGATTCTGCAGCAAAGCTAAATAAAGTACCATTAAAACAAAGAAACAACAGTTTTCAGCAGAAGGTGGAGACATTCAATGAAATGTTTGATATTTGCACTTGTACTTGTTACTAGTGATGGGACGATTAATCGGAATTGGAATCGAGAATCGGAAGAATCGAGCATTTTTCAGGAATCGGAATCGGAATTGAGAGAATTGTACCATGATTTCCGATTCTTAAAACGATTCTTTAACTTTTAATTGAACCAGTTTTGCAAAGTAAACTTTAAAATTTAAATGAAAGAGGATAACAAATTTTATTTTTATTGTATTGTAGCTATACATTAAAACATGTATATCCATGATGTGTAATCAAGAAGATTAAAATGAATTGTTACAACTTACAGTTGATTTTTATTTTTAAACCAATCTATTATAATTTATAATTTATATTACCATACTCATAATGTAAATAGTTAATCTTACCAGAGTAAAATATGATAATTTCCAGAAAAACAAGTATAGAATTATATTTAAAAATATTGAGAATCGGAATCGAGAATCGTATCGGAATCGAGACTTTTTAGTGGTATCGGAATCGTTAAAAATTTTGGTATCGTCCCATCACTACTTGTTACGTTAAAAAAATCAGTCAAACAGATTGCAGATGTGATATTAGAATTCCAATGATTGAGTGAGTCTTTTGTGGCAGAAACAAAGAAAAAACCAACTAGGACCAATTGACAGAGTAACGACTTCCGCAAGAAAAAGGACTCACGATAGAGTTAAAGGATTAGAAAGAAGAGCCAAGATAAGCCTAGATATGAATGTCGCCTCAACCAGCAAACTGGACCCTTTACATATTATGGAAGATGAGAGCATGGAAATTGATGACAGCAACGATATTGACTTTGTTCCGGATTTTGAGCTGAGAGAAAACCATCAGAACAGAATTATTTATGATAACTTAACAATAACAGCAGATAGATACTGTGTAAGTTACAGAGCAACTGCAGCTATAGTAAATGCAGCTTTGAAGGATATGGGAATATTAGACGAAACCAATATGTTGGATAGGAAAAAGTGGAAAGAGAAAGAATATATGGGGGTAAAAAGAACATAATCAAAGTGAAATCAGAGAACACACAGACTGAAGGCATCAGATTTGATGATAGAAAAGATCAAACTAAGACAAAGAAGGGAATGGAGTATGAAGAACATTATGTAGCCTAATAGTCAAAGAACCTGGTGATGTTTACATGGATCATATAGCTCCAGATAATGGAACTGCTTGTTGTATTGCAGATGAAATAATAACTTTTATATGTAGTTGATTCTAATAGCAAAGAATCCCTCAAAGCTTTGCTACGCGATGGCATCCCAGTGAACACTGGCAGGATTGGTGGAGTGCTAAAATTGATTGAATTATATCTGGACAGGCTGGTACAATGGCTGATTTGCCTTTTGCATGCAAACAAACTGCCCTTCAGGCACGTATTTGAAGCAATTGATGGAAAAACTTCGGGACCAAACACCTTCAAAGGTTCTCTTGGAAATAAACTCAGAGAGGATTTGACCAAACTGGATATAGTTGATTATACCCCTGTAGAGGGCAACATTAAAGAAGTTCCGGACGGTATTGTTAAAAGTTTCAGCAGCAGTGACCAAAAATATATGTATGAAATATGCATTAGCATACAATCTGGTCGCATCTCGCAAGCATTAGCCACCAGATCCCCAGGTGCCCTCCATCATGCAAGATGGCTAATACAAGCAAACAGGATCCTGCACTTATATGTCTCTACACGGAATCCAGACAAAAACATCTAAGACCTAGTAAAAATTATAATGCTGGTTTTGGATAAAGTCTCATCCAAAGGCAAATGAGGGAGCATCTAATTCTTGGTATATCATGCACTTGCTTAAAGGCTTAGATAAAAAGCATCGGATGATTATGGAGGGTGTCCTCAGAAATAATGCCTACTATTTTGTCCACCCAGAGAATATCTTATTCTCAATGATAACAGACACAAGAAGAGAGGTCAGAGAGCTGGCTCTTCAGCACATCATTCGAGCAAGAACTAGGAGCACCAATGCGAGAAATGTTGAGCTGCCAAAACACTGAACTTTGAAGAAGACGATTATCCTAACATGATCGACTGGGACAATGAAACCATCACCCCTCCACCTATTTTACAGAATTTGACAAATAATGATGATCTTAAAGTTTGAAATGAACCACTTCAGCTTATTCCTTTTCCCTGTCACAGCCAGGGAGTAGAACATTCTGTAAATGTGGTAACAGAAGCATCACAAGATAGAATTGGTTACAAAAACAGACAAATTTATTTTGAATGTACTGGAGTCGAGAAAAAAGCTACCTGTGTTCCAATGGAAAAGCCAGTGGTATTAGTAATTTACAATTTTAAATTTCTTAAGGTGAATATTTTGGTTTTAATATGCTTCAATTAAATTACCAGAATGAACAAAACATCCTTTTCTCACTTGCCCACACGTGTAGCACTATCGAGCAAAAGAAAATCTTCATCAGATGACAAGCTAGACCACAACTCGCAAATAAACCTGCGTCTTCTGTGTCTGCCTACCAGCACCGACTGCTAGTGCTGGAAACCAGCAAGTGGGTAGCCTGCTTTCTTTGTGTTCTTACCTTAAAAGTATTGTTTTTAGATTTAAATGATGCCAACTTCACTGAAAAATCATAACTTTTTTTTTCTATAGTTACTCATTAATACTTGACTGCCTTATTATGAGTTAATTTACTGAATGTGGTGGTGATACATAAATATACACCTTACAGGGAAATGAAAAAATCTGTTCATATCCAATGAAGCACTTTATTCACAAGTATAAGTACAGTCCAACAAAATGACATCTGACACGAACATTTAGGTAAGCATTGACTCAACAGAGCCATTTTGTATTTACAGACAGCTGTATCATATTTCTACAATATGTATGCAAACTGAGAAGTCCAGGCATTATTCTAAGTTCACCATTGGGGTCCACTACTTTGATTTCCTTTGGATGGAAAGAGTAAATAATTTTAATGCCAGGCTGTATATTTGGATTTGACATGGCATAAATCATGTCCTTTTTTATCCAGCAAATATCATCTTTACAAAGGTGCCAAATCTACCACCCTAGCAGTAGAAGTAACACTTTTTCCCCCATTTGTGAGAATTTCTACCATTCCACTGTTTTAGATGCAAAATCTACCACCAAATCAACTTTTCCATTAAAAAAAAATTATATCTACCAATTTAGTGAAAATATACCACCAAACCACTTTTCAGTTCATAAAACATGTTTACTGATACATTGAGTGCACAGATGATGATGACAGATTTGTTTAAAATTCCCAAGCGTATAAATAACTAAATATTGCATTTCTTCACAGACTGGATAAAGTCATCTGTTAATTTTTAAATAAAAAAGCCACTTATGTGACAATGATAATTCAAGAACTTTTTCATTATGTCTGGTAAATATGTAATTACCAGCAGATTTTTAGGATAATGTCAGCAGTCAATAATGTAAACTTCTCGCTGTCAGCGGGACAGATTCATTTTGCTGGGATTACTATTTTCTACCACAACATTTGGAAGTGGCCTCAAACTTTTGAAGATTAACTTTTTGTCTTAGGAGAGTTACAACAGTGGTTGAGATAATTTTTATGCACTTTCTTATTAATTAAAAGCTTTCATACACCTGCTACAGGAAACAAAAAAAATGAGTAAGACAAAAGTAAAATAAAAAGATGATGCCTAACTCAAAACTAATGGATTTGGAATGTCAAACATTTGCCATATAGAAATTACAAAAGCAAGTATTGAATATTCACACTTTTCACTGCACCACCACTAATGAAAAAGGTTACTCAGAATTCAGCTACAGTTTGATGAGCTAATATAACAATTTATATCAATGGCTTTTGATTCAGGCTGTCTTCTAACTAGTTAATAAAATTTTTTTAAGAATTCTATAAATGCCAACCATATTATATTATTTTTATATATATATATATATATATATATGATACACACAGACAGTGCATGGAACAAGGAACTCTTCTGGGATAATTAAATCCACTATAGTCCGAATAAGTAATGGTAAATGACAAATACCATAGTTTTTCTTTTTCATGATGCTAGCCTGACGTGGGCAACGGGTCACTCGCAAAGAGGTCCCATAAATATAGCTTCCCTCACCAGCTATCTGGTCTCTCTTCAGAGAGAGGTCAAACTGGTGGCCCCACCTCTAGGTCTGGCTTGGTGGAGGAGTGAGTTGCTTTCTTGTGCTCTCTATCATACATAGCCAGATACACCCAGCTCATCTGGTACCATCCTGAGCCAGGCATCTAGTCCTCTCTTGAAGACTTCAACTTTGACCCCTGTAATGTTTCTGAGTTCCTGTGGAAGCTGGTTGAAGAGTCTCAGCCTCCTGACAACCAAGCTATTTTCCTTCAGTGTTGAGAGGTCCCTTGTCAGGCCTTTAATTTGGGAACACTACACATTCTGCCTTTCCTATTTTTCCAGTGTTGTTTGAATGGTAATTGCATTTAGTTTTAGGTTTGGTACCAGTTTTTCAATCATTTTACATATGTAGATTATGGTGTACCTCTCTTCTTCTTTCCAGAGAGTACAGATTTAGTTTATGTAGTCTTTCCCAGTAGTTGAGTTCTTTGCAGCCACCAATCTTGGCTGTGAAATGTGTCTGCGTTTCTTCTAGTTTATTAGTTTCTTCCTTTTTATATGGGGATGTCAAAACTGAGCAGTATTCAAGTTTTAGTGTAATCAAAGTTTTTAGCAGGGGAATCATTACTGTCCTGTCCCTTCTTTTGAACATCCTTTTTTGCTTTATTTATCGCTATCTGATTTTGTGTTTTAAAATTTTGCATCATCAGTCATTATTATTCCCAGATCAATTGCTTTCGTACTTCTCTGAATTTCCTGTCTATCTGGAACATAATATGCAGTCTGTTTAAGTTTCTCTTTTCTACCATATCTCAAGAGCCTAAATTTCTCAGTGTTAAATGACCTGTTGTTGTCTTCTGACCATTTGTATATTTTGTTTGTGTCCCTCTGCAAGGCCTCCACTTCATTTACATCACTGACTTTTCTGCTGATCTTTGTATCTTCCGCAAAGGATGTTACTATACTGTTGCAGTTTACTCCACTGTCTATGTCTGTTAGTATGATAATGAACAGGAGTGGGGGCAGTACTGTCCCTTGTGGTACTGAGCTGCATACTTCCGATTCTGATGATGATATACCTTGAATTTTGACCACCTGTAGATGTTCTCTGAGGAAGTTGTAGATCCATTTTCCCATTTTGCCTGCTATTCCCATATATTTCATTTTATGTGCTATTATACCATGATCACATTTGTTGAAAGCTTTAGCAAAATCTGTGTATATGACATCATAGTTGTCATTGCCTTCCAGTACATCTAGGACATTGTTGTAGTGTTCTATTAGTTGTGATAGGCATGATCTTCCTGATCAGAATCCATGCTGATTTTCATTGAATCTTTCCAGTCTCTCCAAGAAATCATAAATTTTCTCTCTAACTATTCTCTCAAATACTTTGGTGAGGTGGGACGTCAATGACATTGGTCTATAGTTCTTTGCTTGAAATCTGTCCCCTCCTTTATATATTGGGACAATGTTTGCTCTTTTCAAGATGCTTAGTATTTTGCCAGTGTCTAGGGATCTCCTCCATATCCAGTATAAAGGTGTAGCTATTTCATTTTTACAGTTTTTAATCAATAATGCGTTCTAATTGTCCGGACCTGCAGCTGAATGTGATTTCATTTGTCCTATAGCTCTCACTACATCTTCTTGGGTAAAATCAAAGTCTGTTATACACTCTCCTCGCAATTTCTCTTCAAAGAATCCATCTATGTCAGGTATTGCTTTGTCACTTTTTGGGGTACTGAAGACTGATTCATACTGGGCTCTCAATGTTTCAGATTTCTTTTAGATCATCTGTTAGTTCATTATTTCCTTTCCTTAAGGGCCAGATAGTAGCATGCATTTTTGTTTTCCTTTTCACATAGCTGTAAAAGTATTTTGAATTTTCCTTTATTGCTTCAACCACCTTTTCCTCTTCCCTCTCTGTATGGCCCTTAATCAGAGTTTGTATTTCCCAATTGATACTCCAGCTTTTCTTGTATTACTTTCCTGGCATTGTTCTCTTCGCAATTAGCTAACTTCGTCAATACTCTCTTCCTTTGCAGAATATTCTTTTCTTTTGCCTCTCTAGCCAATTCCTCTTTCCTTTCAACTATGCTTTTGGAGCATATTTTTCCAAAATTCTCAGTGTCTTTTCTTCCAAGGTTGTTAGCATTTCCTCAGTTGTTTTATTCTCTAAAACTGTTCTCCACTGTATTTGGGCCATGTGTGATCTGATTTCTTCCCAATTTATGGTCTTTCGAGTAAGTTAAAAGCCTCAAATTTGCTTCTTCCTTCCATATGTTGTGGGGGTTGTGAAGTTTCTCACCCCCCCCCCCCCATTTTTCAAATCCCCTTTTGGAGTTATGGAGTTTTTCACAAAAACCTCACCCTAATATTCAAGTCCTATCTGGTTCTTCTCAAGTTTTTCTCTCCCCACAAGTCTTTTTAGTAGGGTTAGCCTGTTAAGTTGAAAAACCCTAGAGGGTAATGTCCAGACTAGTTGATCTGGGAAGCCTATGAAAAGGCTATGAAACTGGAATAGATGGTTGGAAGCCAAGGGAGTTTGGAAAGCCTTTAAAAGGTATGATGTTAAGTGCTCTAGCTTGTAATCCTTGGCCAGAGTACAATAGGAATAAAGATTTGTTCATAATCTTTATTCCTAGTTATTGTGGTGGTGTCATTTGTATGTCACCATCATTATCATTGTTAATTATTATTAAAGGTAGACATATATATATATGTTGTTGAAACTGTGACTGAATATAGATAGGTTTGCCACCCTGTCATGTAACTAGCTAGAGGACCAATTATTATTATAGTTCACCAGTCATATTATTCCAGAGTTAGGTTTTTGCCCATGCTTGTTTGGCACTGATTATATAGGTTGATTAACTCATGTGAGGTAGGTTTGCCATAATTGTCAATGTTTATAGTTATTATTTTTTATGTTGGTTATTTATTATTTATGCGCTTTGATTTCATGAGTAAATTATGTTTCCCAGTGACCAATTATGAAGTCATGATTCCAGTTAATGTTTGTAGTTAATCGCCTGTTATGTTATGTTATTATTGTGATTAATGGTGCCTGGTGCATGTAACTAATAATCTTGTATTGTCTAGGCAACCAGTTGGGATTCAACTCACGTGGTCCAGATTCATCAGGCTTGGATTGTGGATCCAATCCAGTGGGAGCTACGCAGTTTGTGTCAACCACTGTTGGCCACTGGATCTGCCCTGAAATCAGGCCTGTGACCCTAACCCTACTAACTAGCCAGCCAATAAAGGAATTGAAACTCAGGTCATAAAGGGGGGGGGGGGGTCAAGTTTGGAGGGTATCTAGGGTGGGACAAGGTTAACATTCTGTGCAAGTCATTTCCGGTACTTGTCTCCCACTTGCTTTCTATCCTTTCTGCCAAATCTCACTAAGTGTTATTGGGGTTCCAGAGGTTTTGTTAATTGTGATTCATTGCCAGTCCTTTTGTTATGTTTATACTGTCACACTGAATAGTTGTTTATTTCAGATACTATAATAAAGAGAAAAACACAATGAGTAGTTTACTTCTATTAGGTCTACCTTTGAATTCCAGCCCTTTCTTGGACTCTGAGTGGTTGGCTCCCCCACTCATTGGAGAGTCAGATTGAGACACCTGAACTCGGGGAAGTCCTTTATAGTTAACATGCGAGTCGGACCTGAATAATCTCCTGGAAATAACCACTGACAAGAGGGGGATTCCTAGATACCAGAGGAGATTACATCTTTGCCCAGTCTCTTGACTATCCTGAACCCAGAAACGTGAAGAAAAGGTGCTGGGTGGTTCGACAAAACAGACACTTGGGGACTACGGCCCACGCAGCCACCGCAGCAATGTGTATTATCTTTTAAAGTTATCACCCACCATATTTATTGATAACTCACTTATGTTGTGGTCTGAGATAATAGTTGGGGTTATTTTTATATCAGCAATCAAGTTAGTGTTATTTGTGAAACCAGATTTAGGCAGTTATTTTTCCTGGTGTTTTCTGTTCTCTTGTGTCAGCATAAACTCGTTTGTGAGAGCCATCAGCATTTTTGCTTGCTCCTGGTCCTCTTTTGTGCCCCCCTTATCTTGATGTATAAATATATTTTTACCCACCTTTTTGTATTTTATAAATGGGAAATTAAAATTGCCACAGAGTATTATATTAGGGGATGGAGAGTTTATGGACTTTATTACAGTTCCGATATCATCAATGGCACCCGAAAATTTTTCAGTTGGAGAGAGTGGAGGTCTATAGATGACTATCAGTATCACATTTAGTTTCTCTATTTTCACTGCAAGGGTTTCCATACTGCTGTTGGATTTAGTTATTACCATGTCATATGCCTCTCATGTACGGTATATAAATAGCGCAGCCACCTTTACATCTCACTGTTATATCCACTCTTATTAAGTTGAACCCATCTATATGCAATTCTTTCTTATTGATACAGTGTTCACAGTTATCGCAGTTTCCATGGCAATCTTTAAGATGTGAGGGGTCCTGCGTCTTAAGGTACCTAAGCACCAAAATTAAAATAGTCAGAAATTGCCTCCAAAGTTCAGCAATATTCTGGCAATAGAGGAAGGGTAAAAATAGTGATATCCATCAAAAACACATTTTTGCCTGTGGTGGCGCTTAGGTATCTTAAGACACGCAACCCCTCGTGTGTTTCTGTGAGGCATGTGATGTCCACCCTTGTTTGTCCGTAAAACCTTTCAGGTACAAAAATTTGTTTAGTGAATTGTTCAGTTTTATTTCTTGAATATTTGCCAGGACAATGTTTATAATGTTCTTTGTTTTGCATTGCCCCTTGTGCATTTTAATTTTGTTGTCCTTTGCTATCGCATGTTTTGTAGCCTTGTGGTCTTCCGAGATGGATCCATTTCCACCTACCTGTTGTGGTAGCTTCTTGTCATAAAGCAGTCTGGCTTGAGGGTTCCCAGCTGTGTCAGCTGCATGTGCTGTATAAGACTTAACAGCCATATTGTGTTGGATGTTGAAAAAATTGTGCGTGCTATTTGTGTTGTTTGCTATTTGGGTACATTTTTTTTTCTCACATTCCTCCTATTGTCATTTAAAACTTGTCCTGTGTCCTTTGAACTTGTTGAGAGATGGTAGTTGCATTTTCTCCCATACTGGCAGGTTCCATATGCTGTGTAGGTCTTGCAAATGTCCAGATTGTAGAATTTGCATTTTCCACCAAATTTGCAGTGCCCATTATTGTAGTAGTAGTTGTACACAGGAGGTTGTTCATAAATAGATTCTCCTCCCTTATATCTGCAAATTCCTTTCACGTAGTATTTACATATACTATAGTTTCTTCCCCATTTTTACTTGCAGCCTTTGTTTTTGGTGATTTCAGTATGATTTCTTTATTCTCTACTTGTTTTTTTTATATTGCTGCTAATGGCCTTTGTTTGGAATCTTTGGACTTTGTTTTGTGCCTCTGTTGGTACTTTTATTTTATTATTTCTGTTTTCCATTTACTCGCTTTTTCTGGGGGTTTTCCTGTACATTTTTCAGTTTCCTCTCGTACTATCTTCATTCCTTCTATTTTTTATCTCTGTTCGCTATTCATAAACTCCTCTTTTGCCTTTTCCTCATAGTCTCATCCTGCTTTAAAAACCATAAATGAGTTTATTTCAATTATGCAGCTTTTGCAGAAGAACTTTATTCCATTCAATTGTTTGGCACTGTTATAAGAGAGATTTCTGTCACTCCATTTCAGGCATTGAAATTTGACTAAGGTCTGGCAAAGATCGCAGTGGATTGTCTTTGATTCATGTTTCTTTTTTACAGTATCCACAGGGTTGTATAGATTGATTTGCCATTGTCATGTTTCTAATGGTATGTAAATGATTGTGCATGAAATTTTAACTCAAAAGGGTAATTTATTAAGCGAGGTATTTGGTTTGACTTTAGAAATGAGGGAGTTTTTCCATTATTCCATGGGGTGGGGGATGGGGGATGTGGCATGCTGTCAAGTCTCACTGATTGGTGCCGTGGAGTGTACAGCTAGGAATAACAGGGATATTGCTTTTTGATGGGCAGTTAGATTTCCTAAGAGAGAAAACACTGGGAAAAAATGTATAGATTAAGTTGTTTTAATTTTATTTGCTTTATTTCAATATACCCCGCTATGTCACTACTTAAATAGGGATACAACTGTGTTCACTGAATAGTCACTCAAAATGGCGCTACTTAAAAAGGATTATCTGCAGGATTTTTATTGTAATATCACTTTTATTTGGACTTTAAATGAAATACATGTAACCATCACACTGGACAGGAAAACATATACAGTTGTCCCTTGACATTCGCAAACTTAACATTCGTGAGGTCCTCCATTATCATGTTCATTATTGTGTGTTTGGTGAGAAGATCGTCAATGACATTGTGAGCATTGCAAAGCAAGTCAGTGGTGAGGGCTTTGCTGACATGGAGGGGGATGAGGTGGAGGAATTAATCGATGTGAATGCAGCAGAGCTCACCAATGAGGACTTGCATGAATTGACGAAATCAGCTGACAAAGAGGAAGATGACAACGAAGCAGAAGCGATTCCCCAACCGAGGCTGATACTGGACAATTTAGCTGAAGGATTTTGCATGTTCAAACAAACCCTAGACTTCTTCTGGGTCATTCTCTGTCAGATCAACCAAAAAAAAATGAAATTAACACCCTCATCTCTCATATTTTGCTGAAATTTGGTTTATAGGGAGTTTGTGAGCCCTGAATCCATTTCTGAAATTATAAGGTCAATCCGACCAATGGTTCAAGAGATATGACCTCGGGCAATTTGAGGTCACTCGCGAGGTTACTAACATTTGGTGAGCCATAACTTGGGTAATAATTGTCATAATTATATAAAAGTATATATATTTAGAATCAGAAAACGACAAGGAATCCAAATATGCAGGTTTTAGAACTCTAGGTTGAAAAATAAAAATGTTACACTGTAACCAAAATTTGAGGTCACGATTTGACCTCTGGGTTATCAAATGAGAATTTTTTTTTTAAATGTAAAAAATGAAGGCATAGGCATTGGCTATTAGAATCAGCAAAAAAAGTTTGTTTATGTTAGTATTTTTTGTAACTAACATATAAGTGAACACCATATTCATAAGTTGTGCGTCAATTCTACCTATTTTTTCACACTTAAGCTCATAATTTGACCTATAGAAATTAAAATTACATTTTTTATAGATATAAAAAACAAAGTCAGAGTTCTTGACTAATAGAAACAATCATAAAAAGTTTGTTTATGTTGGTACTTTTCATGTAACTAACTTATAAGTGAACACCATATTTATAAATTGCTTCTCATTTCAAGGAATTTTATATCTTAACTATCAATTTGACCTCAAGCTCCAAGAATTTAATAAAAATTGTATTTCACTGCTAATCTACACTGGCAATAATAGTTATAATAGTGAAAGGGGAAGACTAAGCTCACATGTAGCCTAAACAAACCTGTTGAAACATGTTGCTACTTGTCTAAGTGCAGAATCAACACAGATAGTTGCAAAATTCCTTGTCTACAGGTTAGTACAGTTCCAGCCAGCACTGTGGGTGGCTGGTGGGTATGGTGTTTTAATGAGCCTCAGAGACTATCAAGGCCTAAAATATTAAGTGTGTATAGCTATATATTTTCTAAAAAATATATATTACCTAATTGTAAATCCTATATCTTTACAGATCAAAATACAATGGTTCGGCACTTGAAATACTGCCAGGACCCTATTCAAAAACACAAGAAACGCATAACAATCAATCTTAGAAAAGTGACTGATGTACTTGTTGAAAAATGTGCTGGAAGAGTGAAAAAAGACTCATTGTTGTGTGTGAACTGCTGGACACTGATAATGAAAAACCCCACTATACTTAGTACCACTGAAAACAACGAGTCTGAGCAGGATTCAAATGAATCATCTACTATCAGTGGCTTGAGTAACATCTCTTCAATTCAAGATCTGGACAATGACAGTGATTGCTTGATAAAGGAAAATCCTTCAACTTCAGTTGAACCAGTTCTAGCATTTCTGGACCAAACACCAGTTAAAAAAAGTAAGTAATAAATTAATATAATAACTTATACTTTACTACAAGGTCTGTTTGATCTACTATATAGCCAATTATATAGCATTTAAGGTACTATAATTAATATTTAATTACTAATATTCAGGTGTGTGAAACCTTTTTTTCTGTTCTTTTCAGAAGGGCTGTCATTAAGCCAGAAAAAGCGCAAGGCTCGTGGTAAGCTATCATCTGCTCAGAAACACCTGAAGGAGAGGCTAGAACTCAGTTATGGTGTTCAAATTACCGAGGAGGTAAGTGATACTTCAAAACCTGAAACTAAATCTGAAAAACATCTAGACAAATTAATGAATGAATTGAAACAGTCATTCCTGGAGAGCAAATGTCACCATCACAAACTACAAATATTGACACTCTCACCATACACAATTGAAAAAACAGCTAGTTTCTTTCAAACTACAACATACATGGTGAAAAGAAGCCGTTCACTTAAATCAGAACATGGAATCCTTCCGAAGATTCCACTAATGAGCAAAGGAAAAGTGATATCTGAAGAACACAAAGATATAGTTAGAAGATTCTATGAGTCAGAAGAGGTTAGTCGTATGTGTCCTGGCCAAAAGGATTGCGTGAAAGTTATCAGTGCTGAAGGTGCAATGAAGGTGCAAAAACGATTGGTCCTCGGGAATTTAAGAGAGATGTTTGAACTATATAAAAATGATGAAAAGAATCCCAAAATAGGATTTTCCACATTTGCAAAATTACGGCCATCATATTGTGTGCTTGCGGTAGTGGTGGGACTCATTCTGTCTGTGTCTGCACATACCATCAAAATCCAAAATTGCAGCTGGCTGCATTGGGAGAAAGAGGTCTTTCATACAAGGATCTTATGGATTACAGTGTCTGCAGTACAGAAAGAGAGACTTGCATGATGCAACTTTGCAATGATTGCCCAAGAGAAGAGGGTGTCCTGGATTTTCTTGAGTTACTTGACAGTGTGAAATCAGCTCCAAATGAAATATCTTACAAGCAATGGGTGACTGTTGACCGTTGTACAATGGTTGATAAGGTGGAGCCACTTCATGAATACTTATCATCCCTAAGCATGAAAATATCCCGCATGGTTCGTCATCACTTTGTTGCTCAGCAACAATCACAGTACTTCAAGCAGTTGAAAGAAACACTACCACCTCAGAGCGAGGTAGTTATAGTAGGTGATTTCTCTGAGAATTATTCTTTCATTGTCCAGGATGCTGCCCAAGGGTTTCACTGGGACAATTCACAGTGTACAGTTCACCCTTTTGTCATCTATTATAGATCATCTGCAGACCAGGAACTTAGCCATTTTAGTGTCTGTTTCTTATCTGCATCACTAAAACACAACACTATAATGGTTTACTCATTCATATTGAAGCTTATGACATATGTTAAATTCAGATGCCCACAATTGAAGAAGGTGCACTATTTCTCAGATGGATGTGCTGGCCAATATAAGAACAGATACAACTTCACAAATCTCTGTTACCATGAAGAGGATTTTGGTCTGTCTTGTGAATGGCACTTCTTTGCTACATCCCATGGCAAAAATGCATGTGATGGGATTGGAGGAACAGTGAAAAGAGCTACTGCTCGTGCCAGTTTGCAGAGAACTACAGAGAGGCAAATTCTTACACCAGAACACATGTTTCAGTTTTGTGAAGAAAACTTGAGCAAGAAGATAAATTTTTTCTTTGTAACTACAGCTGATTTGAAAGATGCAGAAGAACGGTTGGAACATCGATTCAAGGATAGTAGGGCTATTCCTGGAACTCAGAAATATCATAGATTTGTTCCCCTAAACAAGGAAGAACTGATGGTGTATCCCATTTCAAGTGGCATTGGAGAAAAGAAAAGAATAAGGAAAAGTCATTTTACTAATGAACCTGCAATGCTTGGTAACCTAAAATGTGTCAAACCAGGAGAGTATGTTGGCTGCATTTATGACATGCAAGTTTGGTATGGAATTGTGGAGGAATATTGTGAAGAGTTTGATGATTTCACTGTGAACTTTCTACATCCCTCTGGGTCATCAGGATCAAGTGCATATTATTATCCATCAAGCAGAATTCAATACATTTTTCCACAAAAAGAAATTGATGAGAGCATCGAGCATGCAAAAATTGTATTAGGCTAGCACATGAATCCTCTAAGTAGGTCTTCCCCTTTCACTATTATAACTATTATTGCCAGTGTAGATTAGCAGTGAAATACAATTTTACATTTTTTGCCTTTGTTTTTATATCTATAAAAAAATGTAATTTTAATTTCTATAGGTCAAATTATGAGCTTAAGTGTGAAAAAATAGGTAGAATTGACGCACAACTTATGAATATGGTGTTCACTTATATGTTAGTTACATGAAAAATACTAACATAAACAAACTTTTTTTTGCTGATTCTAATAGCCAATGCCTATGCCTTCATTTTTTACATTTAAAAAAAAAATTCTCATTTGATACCCCAGAGGTCAAATCGTGACCTCAAATTTTGGTTACAGTGTAACTTTTTTATTTTTCAACCTAGAGTTCTAAAACTTGCATATTTGGATTCCTTGTCGTTTTCTGATTCTAAATATATATACTTTTATATAATTGTGACCATTATTACCCAAGTTATGGGTCGCCAAATGTTAGTGACCTCGCAAGTGACCTCAAATTTCCCGAGGTCATATCTCTTGAACCGTTGGTCGGATTGACCTTATAATTTCAGAAATGGATTCAGGGCCCACAAACTCCCTATAAACCAAATTTCAGCAAAATCTGAGAGATGAGGGTGTTAGGCACTGGTTGATCTGACAGAGAATGACCCTTCTATGACATTGACCCTTCGATGCTTCGGTCAATGAAATTGAAAAATGGAGTGGAGGCAGCACTGACACCTTATAGAAGCATTTTTGATGAAATGAAAAAAGAAGCAAATGGAGATCACAATGTATTTCACGCCTGTCCGACCTTCGACCCCAGCTCCCACCACCACCACCACTGCCGCCACCTCTCCCATCCCTTCCACCAGCCAGAGCAAAGCAGCAATGCCCACCGAGCCTACACCACCTTCTTCTCCTCCTCCATTATTGCCGTATGACTTGGATGAAGATTTCGATGATCCACCCCTTCCTGATCTCCAGTAGCTTCATCATGCTGCACAGTACCCTCTTCTCATCAGTATTCATCAACTCATACTGTACAGCAAAAACTCATCATCATCGTCATCGAGGTGAATCATCTTAGCCTACACACTTATAATCATCGGTAAGTACAGTCCATATTTATTTTTTTATTTTATGTATGTACAGAATCTAACTGATTTTTTATTTACAGAAATGTCATAAAAGTAACTAAAATGAATGGTATTCACAATAAAAACATATTTTAAAACATTTAAAACATAACTAAAATACTCTAAAATTGTTACTGATATGTTTGCGTAAACTCGCATATCAAATTGTATAAGCCTTATGGTATTATATAGGAGGGCGTCAAGTATTCGCGAAAATTTGACATTCGCGACCGCATTTGGAACATAACCCTCACGAATGTCAAGGGACAACTGTATACTGTATATATAATTTAATAAATATTATGGTATACTTTATATTCTTTAGTAACTTATATTTATGTATCTACTTCTTAGATACAGTAACTGAACAAATTACTATATATTTGAATGAATGTTGATTCTGGGTAAAATTGTGGATTTTTCAGTGAAATTAGCAATTTATTCAAATGTTAAAAAACCTTTATATTTATAAATTGATTTATGATATTTTAACTACAGAAAAAAAATTTATTTAAATTATCTCCATAGCTTAAAGGCCCTACATTATCCTAGCACAAAACTTCTGATTGCAGTATGTGGCTGCCTTGGAAACTATCTAAAGGTGGATTATGCAAGAATTCAGGTCACTCAGAAGCTGGAAACTTGAAGGGGAGGGAGGAATGCGCAAGTTGAAAAATGAGAAATTCCTTGTCTTCACTTGAAGTATGATGTAGCGTTCCTTAAAAAAACTGGTTCAGCAATGAGGCTGCATTTCATCAAACTGCATAAACTGGTATAAATAGGAGTTATACCAGTATGTGGATTGAAACTGGAATGACTTGCATGCCAATATAAAAAATATTGTGAATGTAAATTTGTTTAGAACAAGTTGAAATCCCAATTAATAATGGCATACTAACAAAAATCTAGGATTAATGTCCACTAATATTGTAATACATGTTTTAACTATTAATAATACTTATTTACTTATTTATTTATTTATTATTATTAATTAATAACAACTAGCTGCTTATTTTTAATAAGAGCCCAGTAAAGCCTAAAGCTTAAGGGCCAAATTAAATAAAATAAATAGTCGAGCTTCAAAATTATTCATGTCATTGTAAATTGAAAAAATGTATTTATTTTATTATTATTAATAAATAAAGGTTTGGGGACAGGAAAGTCACTGTGAAGTTTGAGAACAATGGAGAAACTGACCAAAGATTCATGTGGTACACCATTTTAACTGTTGAGATTTTAGGCCCATTATAATTCAAAGAGCTTAATGGTGCAACTAGAAATGTTAATATGGTAAAAATTATCAGCAGATTCTCAAAATATTTTTTCTGTTAAAGTTACGCAAGACTGGAAATGCTAAAGAAATTTTCAACAAGATGTAACATTCCACACTATGCAACTCCATTCTGAGAGTTTCTCAATTGCATCTTTCTAGATCAATGGATCAGCTAATGAGGACCTATGAGCTTGTGTGTCTCATTCACCTTATGACTACTTCCTCTCAGTAATGAGAAGATAAAAGTACAGCACATGTAACTAAGCCTGAAGATATTCAGGACTTGAAAAAAGAAGTCACCAAGCCACTGGTGAATTTGATGACAGTTTGTAAATTGCATAAATAATGTACATATTTTAACTCAAATAATGTAGACTACTTCAGTAGCTTTGTAAATAGAACAAGGAAAATTAGCTAACTTGAAAATGATATTTTGCAAGATTTGATCCTAAAATATAACTAAATCATTTATCTGACTTGAATAACCTCAATAGGCCCAAGTAGCTTCAGGTTTTCAAGTGTAAAATATTGCTCATGAGCTTGTCCAGTATTGGTTCAAATGCACTGAAAATGAAAGGAACAAACCTGAAGTCTACTTTATATTACATTACATTTGGACAATTTATCCAAGTCAGGTAAGTAGTCTAAAGCTATGTTTTAAGATAGAAATAACTCTTAGAATATGTGAGCAAACTCAACTTAGATTTTTGGAAGGGAAAAAGAAAAATCTGTTTTCTATCAGACCATCAAATTTTTTCTTCTCAAATTATGATAGAGAAGTGTAAAGTGACTTTTGAAACATTCTTAAAAAGGGTACCTATAGTCATCATGGTGATTTTGTTGTAAATATATGCCCACACAGGTTCTAATACATTTCTTACCAACATATATCATCTTTCTATGAACAATAAATGTACAACATATAAATTAGAAGCTGAAAGTAGCACAAATCTATTTAACTGTTAAGATGAACATATTGCTAGACCTAAAAATACCCACAAAAATTTTCTGAAATGCAGCATAGTGAAGCATTTAAAACCTTCAGGCATCCATGATCTAAAAAAAACTACAAGACAACAAACACAACCTAAACATATAAAAAGACAACCTCTTTATTAACCTTTCTCTGCTGTTGTAATCTCTCTGAGTGAAGAACAAAGGAGTTCTGACATAGGAGTCTTCTAAACTTACATCCTCAACTGAAGAATTCAAAAGGAAGCCATTAACTTTGATGGAAGAACATATAATAAATAGAAGAATCATTCTTTTCAAAAGGCCTTTCTTTACCCGTAATAGATATTACGGATTGATGGTTTTAATGTCTTATAATCATCACTTATTACCATTTAGGTTGCTCAGTATATAGCTACTTAAAATTTTGGCCTAAATTGTGTCTACAAAGCCGTCAGTAACCTAAACTTAATGGCCCAGCTGTTCAAGTAGGCCTTCCTGAAAATAAAAATTGAAGTTTATTAGTCAAAATTATGTAAGTTGTCCATCACTATGTAGGACTATTAAATCTATTTGCATCCTGAATGGAAAAACATCTCAAAATGATTCTTTTCAAATAAAGGTTTTGGCCCTATCAGTAGGCTACTGTAAAGCAGGGTGGCTCTGGACAGCCTTGACAGGGGGATGGCTTTAAACAGTTTTTAAGTATATAAGTATGGTATGCAAAAAATCTATCACAATTAGCCAGTACAGTGTAAATAATCATTACTGTATTTTTTTGGTCTTCTTGGACTTAAGGTAAAATTAATTTCTAATATTATCCAAAAGTTGTGTGCAGTTACACGTAGTTACACATACTGTCTATCAAAAATCCCTGTAAAGTTTCAATGAAAGCAGGCTAAATTGTCAGCTCAAGAGGGTGGTTGCAACCCCACCCCCCTAAATCTACTACTACCATTTACAAAAATAGTAGTGAAAATGAAAAGGTTTATTGGCAGACTATAGGTAGTCCCTATGACAAATATTATTAATACAGTACAATGACAGTTCATATACTAAAGATAGAAATATATACAATTAATTAGAAATAATACTGTAATGTCGAAGTTAAGTGGACCTACAGACAGACATTTTCGTACCAAGAATTTCATAGCTTAGAGAATAAATGGCAGGACTCATGGATAGCTTGGATAATTGGGTTGGTTGATTTTTTAGTTCTTTACATTAGACTGTATTGAGCATGTCTTGTTACCTCCAGGAAGCTCAGGACATTGCGGGTAGCAAACATTTGCGAAGCTGAGCATCTCAGGGGGGGGTAATTTATGTAAGAGTCTAAAAGACCTGTTGTACATCAAATTTAGGGTTCTGCTAGAACCTTTTTTATAATTCACCCAGAGTTGCTATGTGTATATATTATTGCAGCTAAGTATGAAAGAGTGTGGCTTTAGTTTCACTTGTACAGAGGCAGAAGTTCCTTATAGTCATATTTGCTTTAGCACAAAGGCTTCAAGATTGTTTTCTTATAACCGAGTCATCACTCAAGGAGCTGGTAATAGTTTGACCCAAATACTTAAACTCTTGTACTTCCTCAATTACTTCACCATTCATTTTAAATGTTATATCAGCTGGCTGATTACAGCTTTTAGGATGAAACTGCATAACCTTAGTTTTTGTAACATTAAAAAGAATATGTTTCTGCGAATACACTTCACAGACTTTTAGTAGCCGATCCAGACCTTTAACAGAGGGACTTATTAACACCATATCATCAGCATAAACTAAGTTATTTACCCTTGTGTTATCTATACAATACCCGACTGTTGCCTCATTAAGTGAAGCAATTAATCCATCAATATACACATTAAACAGCATTAGGGAGAGCAAGGAGCCTTGTCTCACCCCACAAGAAGAGCCAAAACACTCGGATGTGCCCCACCTAACAGTGAAAGATTGGTGGGAATACCAAAATTTCAATCAAATCAGATCAAGTTACCTTAGCACAATTACAATGTGGACATCACCCCAACTTACAGATATATAAACACAGACTAGACAACTCCACAGACGACACCTACCACCTGTGCCAGGACACACCACAAACAATTGAACATATTATGACTGGCGCAGGATAGGGAGGAGTGGAGAAGTATCCGCAACAGCAACCCCATATAAATGGGAATAATAATGCTGCAGGATGCTGCTCACCATACTCTTACAAGAGTGTGGTGAGACCAGCAATAATGTGGAGACAGTACCCATAAGAAGGCGCTGGAAAACAAGCTAGAGGTGTCGTGTGGAGTGACTAGATGGGATAGAGTGAGGAATGAGTTAATAAAGGTTGGACACATATCTGAAAAAGTGCGTGAGGCAAGACTACGATGGTTCGAACACATGAAGAGGAAGGATGGAGGGTACATAGGAAACAGGATGTTAGATATGGAACCACCGGGTAGGAGAAGAGGAGGAAGACCTCAGAGAAGATGGATGGACAGTGTTCGGGATGACCTGAGGGAGTGGGAGCTGGATGTCGAGCTGGTACAGGATAGACAAAAGTGGAGGAGGAGGATCCACAGCAGCGACCTCGTGCAAATGCGGGACTAATAATGCTGCAGAAGAAGAAGAAGAAGAATGACAGACTGTACCACTCTAGCACAACATAGAACACAACAACACTAGTGTGGGTCATTCCATGTCAAGTCAGCCACCTAAAACACTCACCCCCTTTCAATTTTGCTCATACTTGGCACAATAGCAGATATACATGCCAAACTTAAATTCCCAAATTATTAGAGCTGACTGACCTTTGGTTACTGAGATACAAGGTCACAAAGTTGTGACATTTTGACCTTTTTTGCGTTAAATGACTATTTTCAAAACGGTGTAACTAAAAAACTATTAAAGCTAGAGCATTGATTTTGGTCTCATTTTAAAGCTCTTTAGTAGCCCCTTGTTTATTGTCTCTTGTTAAATATCTCTACTGTGAAAAATAAAAACATCCCTTCAAAAGTTGACCTTTGACCTTGAATAAAAAAAAAATACCTTCTCCTAAAAAATTCAATTTTTTTACATTAATACCTTGAGTCATGTACAACAAAATCCCAAGAAGCTGTAAGTGGCTGATAACTAGTTCAATGTATAAAAAAAATGAATTCAAGCAACATTTTGAAAAAAGTCATTTTATACAAAAATTGTCAAAAAGTCATGACTTTGTGACCTTGTATGTCAGTAACCATTTTTGTCTAAGGTCAGCTCAATCTCTTACAAATACAACCCATATCTACATACTATCTGCAGCCTTCTACAAACAAGCAAATGCTTATTTTTAAATATTTGTTCTTTACCCACCTCACCTGTATGTTGTGCATGTATGTGATGGTTTTCAGTAGTTGACAAGATTCTTGTGGGCCACCCAATTTATTGTGATTTCTAGAAGAGAAAACAATTTTTAATGTATACCTAGATAGCTACCTAATTAACAAATACAAGTAACATATTAAAATGTACATACAATATGTATAGGTATAGTGCTCATTGATTTCCATTTATCACAACTTAAAATGTATGCAGTGTATATATAGTTACATGACCATTTTAATTTTGAATTCTTACCTTTCTGTGCTGTAGATCTGCCAAAGCTTTGGATGCCTTCAAAGTAACTTCTTTGCAAATCCTGTATGTTCGTCCATTAGTAGTAGATGCCTCAACTTGTGTTAGAATATCTGAATATGGTAAGATTAATTCATCTGGTCGACCAGGATACACAAATGATGGGTTTGGGCCATGAGGATGAAGGAATGTGACTTTTACTTCTCTATTCTCTGGTATCTTTTCCAGCACATATGCCACCCACCAATGGCCATCATATGCAGCAGTAACAAAACCATGTATTTTCTCCTCAGTCACAACTTCTTCCTTTTCAGTAACTTTCTCAATATTTGAATAATCTGATAATGAATAATGTTTAACCTTAAGAGAAGTCAATGAAACTGGCTGTAAATGGTGTAATTTCTGTGTACCAGCAATAGTCCTTGCAGTTGAGTGTCTTTCTTGGAGAAGTTGGCTTTCCTCTTCATGCTCTTTATTGGTTGAAAAATGACATTTTATATTTACAATATTTTCACTTGCAAATGTATATAACTGTTCTGCAGTAAGGATCTGTTCATCATAAGGTCGTTGTAGACTAGCTTTTGCAGCTAATCTCTTAACTGTGCCTCCAACACCATCACAGGGTCCCTTTCCATGACTTGTTGCAAAAAAATTCCATTCTGCCTCAATTCCAAAATCATCTCTGTGATGGCAAAGATTCAAAAAGTTTTTGCAGTTCTTATACTGTCCTGCACACCCATCTGAAAAGTAAATTATTTTGTGGATGGAACCGATGGATGAGATATTATCTTTTAGGAATTTTATCAGATGCTTTTGAAACAAATGTACAGCAACTGTGTTATGGATGTTACACTCTGAAATAATAACAAAGCTAAGGTGAGCAATCTCATCTTCCTTTTTATAGTAAATAACAAATGGATGTAGAGTAGCCATCTCATTGTTCCAGTGAAAGCTCTGAACCTCATCTTGAAGAATAAAGGAATAATTTTCAGCAAAATCACACACAGCAAGGACCTCACCATCTTTCAAAGACATTTTTGTTTCACGGTAATAAGTTGCTTGCATCTTTGTCTTGAAGTCATGTATCTGGTATTCTTTCAGTTGGTTACAGAATTGGTCAATATATTCATCTGTATTCAGTTCTACTGATTCAAGATTTGACCGATCTGTATTGGTCCACTTTTTAAAATTTATGATATCAATGAAGTTGTTTGTAAATATGTCCAGTAGTCTGTTTTTTAAATCTGATGGATCTCCACATTGTTCACATTGTCTGAGGCAGCATTTCTGTGAGGCAGGATTGCATTCCATAAAGGCAACACAATGACGTACATTCTTAATAGGTGTGTCATCATTTGCAGTTAGTTTTTCTAATTCAGCTCCTACAAACATAAGTTTGGCATTCTGATGAATTGTACAGACACATACTGAGTGAGTTCCTGTTGCTCCAGCAATAACACACTGCTTTGGACGCAATTCTGCAAATTTACTGAATCCCACCTTAACCAAAGGATTTCTTTCTTTGAAAATATGATAGGCTTCTTTTAAATTGCAAAGTAAAAGATGCTTTTGCAAATGTATCCTTCCTCTTTCATTGTCAATGATACTACAATAGTCTTTCTTTCCTGGCATTGTTCTACTGATGTCTTCTGAAAGATAAAATGCTTTAATAGCGTCAACAGTATCCTGTTTAATTCTTTTCCCACCCTTTGGATTTGGGTCTGAAAGGACACCTTTTTCTTCAACTATTTTTTTAGCAATAGATGCTGTATGCCTTGTTGTGTTAAATTCTGAAGCAATTTTCCTAATGCTCCAACTTTTGGGCAATACAGTGAGGATTTTTATTTTATCACTTCTTTTAGTATTTTCATTTTTGAATTTTTCCTTGAGTTGATTTATTATTTCTAAACAGTCTACATCTCCAGATGGCTCCTTAAATTGTGAGTCAGAAATCTCTTTTCCTGCAACTGTTTCCATTCTCTTCTTAACTGTCTCTGTCACCTTGCTTAGTTTTTTAGCTCCATATGACTTTTGCTCTACAAGCTTTCTCTTTTTTATGGGTGATTCACCAATTGAAACAAAAGAAGCATTCAAAGTACACATCTCATGGTTTTGCTCTGAAGTTGATGCATCACTATTGTCAACATTTTCAATTTTCTCAAGATCTTCAGGTGGTTCACTACTACAAGAAGAATCATCATTTATGTCTGAATTCAAAGTGCCTATTCCTTTCTCAGGCAAGGACTCAAGATGTTCTCTACACTGCTTACAAAGTCTGTGATGTAGTGTTAAGTGCAGATCGGGAAACTTATTTACAAGTTCCTGTGGTACAATTCTCAAACTCTTCTTTCGACACTGACCTTTGTGACGCAGCAAAGGATCAGCACACTTCTGTTTCAGTTTTAAATGTTCCATGTTTGTACTCTGAAATCACAAAAGCACAAAGAAAATCCTGAAAAGAAAACAATGAACAATTAATGAATTATTAAATAAATTTTTATACATGTATTTAGTAAAAATAAATTAACTTTAACTTGAAGTCAGGAGTCAACTCTGTAAAGTTGACAGTACTTATATACTAGTTGGGCCTTTGGATCAGCGCTACTCCAGTAGATTTGGGGCTGTCGAGGGGTTTAACCCTGGTTGTCTTTTAAAAGACTTCTTTTGGCACAGGTCACAAAAAGGTTTTTGAACTAATAATGTTAAGTTGAACTAAGTCTTCACTGACACTATATCAGAACAGAACTTTTAAATAAATGAACTGACAAAAAAAATCTAAAATTGAAGAATGATGCCAACTTCATTTATTTTTTATACATTGAACTAGTTATCAGCCACTTACAGCTTCTTGGGATTTTGTTGTACATGACTCAAGGTATTAATGTAAAAAAATTGAATTTTTTAGGAGAAGGTATTTTTTTTTTATTCAAGGTCAAAGGTCAACTTTTGAAGGGATTTTTTTATTTTTCACAGTAGATATATTTAACAAGAGACAATAAACAAGGGGCTACTAAAGAGCTTTAAAATGAGACCAAAATCAATGCTCTAGCTTTAAGAGTTTTTTAGTTACACCGTTTTGAAAATAGTCATTTAACGCAAAAAAGGTCAAAATGTCACAACTTTGTGACCTTGTATCTCAGTAACCAAAGGTCAGTCAGCTCTAATAATTTGGGGATTTAAGTTTGGCATGTATATCTGCTATTGTGCCAAGTATGAGCAAAATTGAAAGGGGTGAGTGCAAAAAGTGCCATTTTGTGGCTGAGTTGACATGGAATGACCCGTACACGTGCTGAACCTCTGGTCCACTCCAGAGAGGGCAATCAGTTACCTGTGTACCACCAGCTTGCTCGATCAGGGTGGGCTGATTGGCTAAACAACAACAACAACAACAACAACAATGGATACCCTTGATGATTGGTTAGGTTAAGTCATGATATTTTTATTAAAACTAATAAAAATATCATTATAGCGTGATATTTCCATTAAAAATAGTGAAAATATCATGACTTAACCTAACCAATCATCAAGGGTGTACAGTTGACCTAATCAGGCATTCAATTAACTGGTACTTACGTATTATCAGGACTATCAAACTGTTTATTATGTATTTTTGCTTTCGTCATTTTCATTTAAACTACCGTAATGAAAATATCACAACTTAACCTAACCACTCATCAAGGGCATACAGTTGACCTAACTGGGCATTCAGTTGACCGATATTGAAGATATTTAGGTAAAATAACCAATAAGAACATAAGAAATTTTTATAGTGGGCACACTAGGGGCCACTTCGGCCCATCGAGGTGGCTCCATTATGTAAAAACTACCTGTACATTGGCAACAACCAATTTTTACAAAACTAAGTAATTATCAATTTAAAACTAGAGATAGAATCTCTGGGTCCAGAGGATCAAGTCATAATAGACTACTATCCACAAATATGTTACACTCTATATCTATTTATAACTGACATGCAAATATATCACATCCAAAGAATCCAGTCAATTTCATTACGGTACCCATCAATACCAGTACCATGCCAACCAAAAATAAGTCATGGTCCATATCAATTGCGGACCAAGTCACAATTTACAACTATATACATTACAATATATATACTTAGGAGGAAGTGTAGGTGTGGCTGTAAAGACTGTACAGTAATGTAGAAATGTGTGTGCACCCATTTTGGGTCTCCCATTTAAAGGTGTTTGTGGGGCAAGTGAAGATCATGAGTTTTTCAATACCTCACAGTACTATGGGGGGCACCACTCAGCAGAGGAATCTCTCTAAATGGGGTGTGTAAGGACAGAGAGTATCCCCTAACCCAAGATGCTGCCTCCCTATATCCCACAACACTTGTGTTGAGCTGTGGGATTTATCACCTAAATGCACATAATATATATGAAATAAACTAGTAACATTCATGCAATAAAAATGGGCTTAAACATTATCACCAGATGTCCCTTGCAGACATCAAACTATCCAACCTTCTTTTGAAAGGATCAAGTGTATCTGAAGTCACTACTACTTCTGTCAGACTGTTCCAAAACTTAATTACTCTGTAAAACTATGTTTTCTTAAATTTGTTCTATATCTTGGTTTAAATAATTTCATACTATGACCTCTAGTCTGGTTATTGTGATCTTTAATGAAAAGAGAATCAAAATCTATCTTATCCAACTCTTTTATCATTTCATACACCTATCATATCACCCCTTAACCTGCTCCTTTTTAATGAGGACATGTTTAGATACGCCAGTCTTTCCTTATATGTCAATTGTCTTAGATTGGATCATTCTTGTTACTCATTTCTGTACTTTTTCCAGTTTTTCAATATCTTGTATCAAATAGGGACTATTAAATTGAATACAGTATTCCAGGAGGGGTCTCACATATGAAATGTATAGTTGCTTTATAATATTGGGTGATTTGTATTCAATGTGTGTCTGCATGAGATTGAGTCTAGCATTTGCTTTATTTCTGATTTCCATAGTGTGATTTGAGGGTTTAAGTTCATTAGTCACAGTGACACCCAAGTCTTTCTCTTTATCATCATTTTTAATCCAAATTCCATTCATATTGTATTCAAATTCTGGACTTTTTGGTCCAATATGCATAACCTTGCACTTATCAACATCAAATTTCATCTCCCACTTATCTGCCCAGGCTGTTACTCTGTCTAAGTCTTTTTGTATTGTCATTGCTCCTGCTACTGACTTAACATTATGGCCTAATTTTGTATCATCAGCAAAGTTTGAGGTTTTACATGATAGGCCTTTCTCTAGATCATTTATATAGACAACAAAAAGCAGAGGTCCTAGCACAGACCCCTGTGGGACTCCGCTCAATACGGCTTATTTCCATTTAGATGAACTCTATTTTCTGTTTCTCAGCCATTCTTCTATCCAGTCAGCTATATGACCTCTTATACCATGGGCTCTAACTTTTACCAACAATCTTGCATGAGGAACAGTATCAAATGCCTTTGCAAAATCTAAGTATACTATATCTACTGGCTCTTTATTGTCCAAATGCAATAGGACTCCATCATAAAATTCAATGAAGTTGGTTAGACAGGACCTTGCATTTCGAAAGCCATGCTGGCTATCATTTATAAGGTTGCACTCTTCAAGGAACTCAGTAACTTTACCTTTAATGATACTTTCAAATAATTTGCAAATAATGGAGGCGGGGCTGATGGGTCTGTAGTTTTTTGCCAAGTTTCTATTTCCTTTTTTAAAGATTGGAGCCACATTGGCTTTCTTCCAATCCTCTGGAATTTCAGTACGTATCAATGATTTATTAAAAATAATTTCTAGTGCCTGTGCTATATTCTTTTTGGCAGCTTTTATGACTATTGGATGCATTTCATCTGGCCCTGGAGATTTTTCCATTTTTAATTTATCTATTGCTTTTAGGATATCTTGTTTTGTTACCCTTAATTCATTTATTTCTCTATCTTGTCCTGGTAGTATAAGATCAGGAATATTATTTAAATTTTCATTTGTGAATACTGATGAGAAGTATTTGTTTAGTTCTTCAGTTATTTCAAGATCATCATCTATAGTTTTATCATCTATATGGATGGGGCCAATTTTCTTTTTCACTCTACTTTTCAAATTGAAGTGACTGGAAACTTCTGAGGATTGTTTTTTTCAATTCTTGGCTAAACTTTTTTCCAGGTCTCGCTTGCTATCTCCGATTGCTTTCTTGCAAATGCTTCTTTTACTTTTATACAGGGTGTACATAAAGTCATGATCTATTTTTGTGAAAATTATTTTTTCTATTTTTCTTTTCAGAAGCCCTTAGAATGAATACAGAAGAGCGTGTGGCAATAGTAATTTGGCGAATCAAGGGAAAGAAATACAATGACATCAGAGAGAAGTTTAGAAGGAGATTTCATAAGCCAGGGCCAAAAGACAAGACAATACGAAAATTGGTGAACAAATTTAAACAAATGGGATCTGTAAATGATGAAGCAAGATCAGGACGACTGTGTATGTCAGATCTTAACGTGAATGCAGTATGCGGAATTATCACCGAGGAGCCACGTACATCCGTTTGTGCTGCATCACACAGACTCGGCCTCCCAACGTCATCTGTGCACAAAATTCTGAAAGTTAATTTGCAGAAGAAAAGCTACTATCATTTGCAGGTTTTACATGATTTACATGAGGAAGATTTCCCTCGACGAAGTGCTGTGTGTGTTGATCTCGTAGAACAAATCTGGAGTGATAATTTAATGGACAACATTCTCTTTAGTGATGAAGCCACTTTCCATACGTGTGGAAAAGTAAATCGCCATAACTGTCGAATTTGGGCAGATGAAAGACCGAATGATTTTGTCTAAAATTGGGAGAGAGACTCACCTAAAGTTAATGTCTGGATGGGTTTAACGAAATCTAAGGTTTATGGTCCTTTTTTCTTTGCTGAAGCTACAGTTACGGGGCTTATTTATCTGGACATGTTGCAGCAATTCCTTGAACCTCAGCTGATTGGGGATAGGATTGTTAGTACCGTCGTCTATCAACATGATGGTGCTCCTTGTCACTATGCCAAAATTGTTCAGGATTATCTAAATGGACGTTTTCCAAATCGCTGGATCGGACGTGGAAGCAACAGACCTTGGCCAGCGAGATCACCAGATTTAACCCCTTTAGATTTCTTTGCATGGGGCTTTATCAAATCGCACGTCTATCAGACAAAGATTACGAGTCTTGAAAACTTACATACACGTATACGAACTACTGCAGATAACATAACCCCGCGAATGCTCCAGAATGTGTTTAGAAATGCTGTGGAACGATTTGAGCTGTGCAGGGATACTGATGGGCATCACATCTAGTGATGTGAGTCATTTTTATTGTGTCGTTTTTTTTTATTTTTTTTTGTCATTTTTTTTTGTTTAAAACGAAGGTAGTCTGTTTTTTTTTGTTTTTTATTGTTTTAAACTTATTCCATATTTTTCTTCCTTTAATCTAATAAGTATATTAGTATTACCTATAATTTACTATACTACCATGCTTATACGGTTATACCTAGTATATATAGTCATCTTTTAGAAAAATTGAATCACGCAAAAAGTATATAATAGAAAGGAAAAACAAACCCTCATTTTTATATGTATATATATTTTTTAACTAGAACATAAAACATTCTTCCTCGTTTCAAACAATATACATAATTGTGATTGGCAAGAGTACCAGTATATATATTCCAGATAGAAAAGGAAAATATTCACCTTTTTTTGAACCTTTTTGTTAACCTAATGTTGTTTAACCTTCATTACCATGGAAGAATCATCACTAGATTGGGTAGAGCATATATGCTAGTTTCAATATCACAGGTACTGGTATAATATACATAATAAAAAATACATAATACTGGTATAAAACAATATATATAATTGTGATTGGCAAGAATACCAGTGTGTATATGTATATATTCCAATTAGAAAAATAAAAAAAATAAAAATATTCCTCTCTTTCTTTAACCTTTGTGTTAGGGTCATTCTCTGTCAGATCAACCAAAAAAAATTGAAATTAACACCCTCATCTCTCATATTTTGCTGAAATTTGGTTTATAGGGAGTTTGTGAGCCCTGAATCCATTTCTGAAATTATAAGGTCAATCCGACCAACGATTCAAGAGATATGACCTCGGGCAATTTGAGGTCACTCGCGAGGTTACTAACATTTGGTGAGCCATAACTTGGGTAATAATTGTCATAATTATATAAAAGTATATATATTTAGAATCAGAAAACGACAAGGAATCCAAATATGCAAGTTTTAGAACTCTAGGTTGAAAAATAAAAAAGTTATACTGTAACCAAAATTTGAGGTCACGATTTGACCTCTGGGTATCAAATGAGAATTTTTTTTTAAATGTAAAAAATGAAGGCATAGGCATTGGCTATTAGAATCAGCAAAAAAAAGTTTGTTTATGTTAGTATTTTCATGTAACTAACATATAAGTGAATACCATATTCATAAGTTGTGCGTCAATTCTACCTATTTTTTCACACAAGCTCATAATTTGACCTATAGAAATTAAAATTACATTTTTTATAGATATAAAAAACAAAGTCAGAGTTCTTGACTAATAGAAACAATCATAAAAAGTTTGTTTATGTTGGTACTTTTCATGTAACTAACTTATAAGTGAACATATTTATAAATTGCTTGTCATTTCAAGGAATTTTTATATCTTGGCTATCAATTTGACCTCAAGCTCCAAGAATTTAATAAAAATTGTATTTCACTGCTAATCTACACTGGCAATAATAGTTATAATACTGAAAGGGGAAGACTAAGCTCACATGTAGCCTAAACAAACCTGTTGAAACATGTTGCTACTTGTCTAAGTGCAGAATCAACACAGATAGTTGCAAAATTCCTTGTCTACAGGTTAGTATAGTTCCAGCCAGCACTGTGGGTGGCTGGTGGGTATGGTGTTTTAATGAGCCTCAGAGACTATCAAGGCCTAAAATATTAAGTGTGTATAGCTATATATTTTCTAAAAAAATATATTACCTAATTGTAAATCCTATATCTTTACAGATCAAAATACAATGGTTGGGCACTTGAAATACTGCCAGGACCCTATTCAAAAACACAAGAAACGCATAACAATCAATCTTAGAAAAGTGACTGATGTACTTGTTGAAAAATGTGCTGGAAGAGTGAAAAAAGACTCATTGTTGTGTGTGAACTGCTGGACACTGATAATGAAAAACCCCACTATACTTAGTACCACTGAAAACAACGAGTCTGAGCAGGATTCAAATGAATCATCTATCAGTGGCTTGAGTAACATCTCTTCAATTCAAGATCTGGACAATGACAGTGATTGCTTGATAAAGGAAAATCCTTCAACTTCAGTTGAACCAGTTCTAGCATTTCTGGACCAAACACCAGTTAAAAAAAGTAAGTAATAAATTAATATAATAACTTATACTTTACTACAAGGTCTGTTTGATCTACTATATAGCCAATTATATAGCATTTAAGGTACTATAATTAATATTTAATTACTAATATTCAGGGTGTGTGAAACCTTTTTTTCTGTTCTTTTCAGAAGGGCTGTCATTAAGCCAGAAAAAGCGCAAGGCTCGTGGTAAGCTATCATCTGCTCAGAAACACCTGAAGGAGAGGCTAGAACTCAGTTATGGTGTTCAAATTACCGAGGAGGTAAGTGATACTTCAAAACCTGAAACTAAATCTGAAAAACATCTAGACAAATTAATGAATGAATTGAAACAGTCATTCCTGGAGCAAATGTCACCATCACAAACTACAAATATTGACACACTCACCATACACAATTGAAAAAACAGCTAGTTTCTTTCAAACTACAACATACATGGTGAAAAGAAGCCGTTCACTTAAATCAGAACATGGAATCCTTCCGAAGATTCCACTAATGAGCAAAGGAAAAGTGATATCTGAAGAACACAAAGATATAGTTAGAAGATTCTATGAGTCAGAAGAGGTTAGTCGTATGTGTCCTGGCCAAAAGGATTGCGTGAAAGTTATCAATGCTGAAGGTGCAATGAAGGTGCAAAAACGATTGGTCCTCGGGAATTTAAGAGAGATGTTTGAACTATATAAAAATGATGAAAAGAATCCCAAAATAGGATTTTCCACATGTGCAAAATTACGGCCATCATATTGTGTGCTTGCCGGTAGTGGTGGGACTCATTCTGTCTGTGTCTGCACATACCATCAAAATCCAAAATTGCAGCTGGCTGCATTGGGAGAAAGAGGTCTTTCATACAAGGATCTTATGGATTACAGTGTCTGCAGTACAGAAAGAGAGACTTGCATGATGCAACTTTGCAATGATTGCCCAAGAGAAGAGGGTGTCCTGGATTTTCTTGAGTTACTTGACAGTGTGAAATCAGCTCCAAATGAAATATCTTACAAGCAATGGGTGACTGTTGACCATTGTACAATGGTTGATAAGGTGGAGCCACTTCATGAATACTTATCATCCCTAAGCATGAAAATATCCCGCATGGTTCATCACCACTTTGTTGCTCAGCAACAATCACAGTACTTCAAGCAGTTGAAAGAAACACTACCACCTCAGAGCGAGGTAGTTATAGTAGGTGATTTCTCTGAGAATTATTCTTTCATTGTCCAGGATGCTGCCCAAGGGTTTCACTGGGACAATTCACAGTGTACAGTTCACCCTTTTGTCATCTATTATAGATCATCTGCAGACCAGGAACTTAGCCATTTTAGTGTCTGTTTCTTATCTGCATCACTAAAACACAACACTATAATGGTTTACTCATTCATATTGAAGCTTATGACATATGTTAAATTCAGATGCCCACAATTGAAGAAGGTGCACTATTTCTCAGATGGATGTGCTGGCCAATATAAGAACAGATACAACTTCACAAATCTCTGTTACCATGAAGAGGATTTTGGTTTGTCTTGTGAATGGCACTTCTTTGCTACATCCCATGGCAAAAATGCATGTGATGGGATTGGAGGAACAGTGAAAAGAGCTACTGCTCGTGCCAGTTTGCAGAGAACTACAGAGAGGCAAATTCTTACACCAGAACACATGTTTCAGTTTTGTGAAGAAAATTTGAGCAAGAAGATAAATTTTTTCTTTGTAACTACAGCTGATTTGAAAGATGCAGAAGAACGGTTGGAACATCGATTCAAGGATAGTAGGGCTATTCCTGGAACTCAGAAATATCATAGATTTGTTCCCCTAAACAAGGAAGAACTGATGGTGTATCCCATTTCAAGTGGCATTGGAGAAAGAAAATAATAAGGAAAGGTCATTTTACTAATGAACCTGCAATGCTTGGTAACCTAAAATGTGTCAAACCAAGAGAGTATGTTGGCTGCATTTATGACATGCAAGTTTGGTATGGAATTGTGGAGGAATATTGTGAAGAGTTTGATGATTTCACTGTGAACTTTCTACATCCCTCTGGGTCATCAGGATCAAGTGCATATTATTATCCATCAAACAAGGATTCATGTGCAGTGCCAGGACATCATATATTAACTGTAATGAGTTGTCCTACCCTAAGAGGAGGCAGCAGAATTCAATACATTTTTCCACAAAAAGAAATTGATGAGAGCATCGAGCATGCAAAAATTGTATTAGGCTAGCACATGAATCCTCTAAGTAGGTCTTCCCCTTTCACTATTATAACTATTATTGCCAGTGTAGATTAGCAGTGAAATACAATTTTACATTTTTGCCTTTGTTTTTATATCTATAAAAAAATGTAATTTTAATTTCTATAGGTCAAATTATGAGCTTAAGTGTGAAAAAATAGGTAGAATTGACGCACAACTTATGAATATGGTGTTCACTTATATGTTAGTTACATGAAAAATACTAACAAAAACTTTTTTTTGCGATTCTAATAGCCAATGCCTATGCCTTCATTTTTTACATTTAAAAAAAAATTTCTCATTTGATACCCCAGAGGTCAAATCGTGACCTCAAATTTTGGTTACAGTGTAACTTTTTTATTTTTCAACCTAGAGTTCTAAAACTTGCATATTTGGATTCCTTGTCATTTTCTGATTCTAAATATATATACTTTTATATAATTATGACCATTATTACCCAAGTTATGGGTCGCCAAATGTTAGTGACCTCGCAAGTGACCTCAAATTTCCCAAGGTCATATCTCTTGAACCGTTGGTCGGATTGACCTTATAATTTCAGAAATGGATTCAGGGCCCACAAACTCCCTATAAACCAAATTTCAGCAAAATCTGAGAGATGAGGGTGTTAGGCACTGGTTGATCTGACAGAGAATGACCCGTTAACCTAATGCTGTTTAACTTTCATTATCTGATTCTATTTCCATTGAAGAATCATTATCACTAGATTGATTAGAGCATATAGTTTCAATATCACAGGTACTGGTACTTATTGCAGATTTGGATGTTGACGAAGCCAATGTAGCACCATGTTTTACTTCACTTTCTTGGAATTTTGCATTTTGGGATATAAATACTAGCTTTGCTGCTCTGTCTGTGCTTAATCAGTTTCTTTTGGCTGTATGGATATTACTGTATGTGCTAAATGATCTCGGAGGTAATGAAAGGGCGAAATAGAGGTGTATGAGTTTGTGTAGGTATATATGTGAGTATGTGTGCGTATGTATCTGGAATTCTGGATGTATGCGTATGTATGGGGTATATAATAGATATAAATATGTGTATATAAGTATTTATGTATATATTGGTAGTATATATGTATATGGGTGTATGTGTATGTATATATATGGATGGTCTCGGGGGGGAAAATGTCATTGCGGGTCTAAAGGATAGTTAAGTGGGAGATTCAAAATCCGAGGCATGGATGGGAGACTCCTGGAAAGGTTGGACAATGGGGCAGTCAGCTCCCAGCCAGTGTTCTCGCAAGTTTAACGGATCTCAAGATACAAGACTTTCAGTGCAAGAAGGAGGCCAGTTTTTTTCTGTAAATAGGCTGAAAAGGACATTCTATACTGGTACCATATGGCCTATTTTATTATTTATTTATTTATTTTTATAATATATACCATTGCAAAAGTATACCTTATAATTAAATTGGCAATATCTATATTTAAAAAAAAAAAAAAAAAAAAAAAAAAAACATGGACATAAAAAAAAACGGTTTTTAACATCACTAGTCACGTCAAATCTAGTGATGAAAAAAAAACGTTTTTTTTTTTTTTATTTTTGTTTTTTTTGGTTTTTTTCTGTTTTTTTGTTTTTTTTAATAATTAATATAGATATTGCCAATTTAATTATAAGGTATACTTTTGCAATGATATATATTATAAAAATAAATAAATAAATAATAAAATAGGCCATATGGTACCAGTATAGAATGTCCTTTTCAGCCTATTTACAGAAAAAACTGGCCTCTTTCTTGCACTGAAAGTCTTGTATCTTGAGATCCATTAAACTTGCGAGAACACTGGCTGGGAGCTGACTGCCCATTGTCCAACCTTTCCAGGACTCTCCCATCCATTCCTCGGATTTTGAATCTCCCACTTAACTATCCTTTAGACCCGCGATGACATATTCCCCCCCCCCACGAGACCATCCATATATATATACATACACATACACCCATATACATATATACCAATATATACATAAATACTTATATACACATTTATATCTATTGTATACCCCATACACATGCATACATACAGAATTCCAGATACATACGCATGCATACTCACATATATACCTACACAAACTCATACACCTCTATTTCGCCCTTTCATTACCTCCGAGATTATTTAGCACATACAGTAATATCCATACAGCCAAAAGAAACCAATTAAGCACACAGAGCAGCAAAGCTAGTATTTATATCCCAAAATGCAAAATTCCAAGAAAGTGAAGTAAAACATGGTGCTACATTGGCTTCGTCAACATCCAAATCTGCAATAAATACCAGTACCTGTGATATTAAAACTATTTGCTTTAATCAATCTAGTGATAATGATTCTTCAATGGAAATAGAATCAGATAATGAAAGTTAAACAGCATTAGGTTAACACAAAGGTTAAAGAAAGAGATGAATATTTATATTTTTTTTATTTTTCTATTTGGAATATATATATATATATATATATATATATATATATATATATATATATATATACACTGGTATTCTTGCCAATCACAATTATATCTTGTTTTATACCAGTATTATGGATATTATACCAGTACCTGTGATATTGAAACTAGCATATATGCTCTACCCAATCTAGTGATGATTCTTCCATGGAAATGAAGGTTAACCAACATTAGGTTAACAAAAAGGTTCAAAAAAAGGTGAATATTTTTTTTTTCGATCTGGAATATATATACTGGTACTCTTGCCAATCACAATTATGTATATTGTTTGAAATGAGGAAGAATGTTTTATGTTCTAGTTAAAAAATATAGGTATATACATATAAAAAATGAGGGTTTGTTTTTCCTTTCTATTATATACTTTTGTGTGATTCAATTTTTCTAAAAGATGACTATATACATATACTAGGTATAACCGTATAAGCATGGTAGTATAGTAAATTATAGGTAATACTAATATACTTATTAGATTAAAGGAAGAAAAATATGGAATAAGTTTAAAACAATAAAAAACAAAAAAAACAAAAAAAACAGACTATCTTCGTTTTAAACAAAAAAAACGACAAAAAACAAAAAAAACGACACAATAAAAAACGACTCACATCACTAGTCAAATCCTACTCTTAATTACACTGGCCAACAAAATGAAACTTTTTTCTCATCACAAACATGATCATACTTTTCTTAATGCATTTGTCGCGCTGATTCCGAATCTGGTTTTAGTTTTTTCTAGCACATAGAGTTATATAGATACACTGGTTTTGATATTTTTAAGTTTTTGATATTGCTATAAGAAAGTTTATGGATGTATAGATCACACTTAGGAATGCTAAACAACAAATACATCATATACTTTATTCAATGTACTGATAAATAAAGAATATATACATTATTTTATTAAAAGCACTGTGAGTGTGATTTCCTTTTGTAAATTTGGCCTGGATTGTCATGATACAGCATCCAACAATGGTCCGCCATCATGCTTTCATTCCAATATCCTTGGTAGCGCTTCTCCATCATCTGAATATCTTGATGGAAGCGCTCTCCTTGCTCGTCACTCACTGCACCAAGGTTTTCAGGAAAGAAATCTAAGTGGGAATGCAGGAAGTGAATTTTTAATGACATTCGACACTCCATTTCTTTGAAGGCATCAAGGAGGTTCTTGACTCCATCCTTATACGCAGGTGACTTGTTGCTTCCAAGAAAGTTTTCACATATCCATTTGAACGCCAGCCAAGCCTTCAATTCCAGCGGACTTAGGACTTTTTCAAATTCAGTGTCATTCAAAACCTCCCTTATTTGTGGCCCAACAAAAATTCCTTCCTTCAATTTTGCTGCAGTAACCTTCGGAAATTTCCTTGAAAGGTATTGGAACCCTTCAGAATTGACTTTACCCATTGCTTTAACAAAATTCTTCATTAAACCAAGTTTAATGTGAAGAGGTGGCAGATAGATCTTTTGGGGATCCACTAAAGGGACAGACTGGACATTGCTTATCCCTGGGACATATGTATACCTAAGTGGCCAGTCACTTTTGGTGTAATGTTCTATAGTGGCGCGACTGTCCCACAGGCAAAGGAAACAACAAAATTTTGTGAATCCTGAATGCATACCCATAAGCATTCCTATAACTTTTAGATCTCCACAAACATTCCATTGATGACTGTTGTATTTGATTGCCTTCAGTAGTATATCCATATTGTCATATGTCTCTTTTAGATGGACGGAATGGGCAATGGATGTGGATGGCATTATATTACCATTATGCAAAAGAACTGCTTTCAGGGGTCATTCTTACATTGTCGAGGCATGTTGACTGACCTGAGCAAACTATAAATTCAAAAAAAATGTACACCAACTTCACACAACAAGTTCTTGGACTGGACTGATCTTTTGACACACAAAGCACGGCGTTGTTGCCTGAATCACAATGCTGCTAGACGTAAAAGCTCACACCTGAAATACATAAGATGTATAATTAAGATAATTGAAATCAATAAGATGAATAAACTAAAAAAAACAAAAAATAAACAATCAAATGTTGAAATATTAGTATTTTGCCTATTTAAAATGGTTAAATCTATGTAGTTATATATATGCCTTCATCTTGAAAACTATATTGCTAGAAAACATCTGAATGCAGTTTTGGAATCAGCGTGAAAATTGCTACCCAGCCACCACAAATTGTACTCTGATGAAAAATCTTTGTTGACCAGTGTTATTTAATAAATGTTACCACTTTATCATTTTATGATTGAATTCCATATAATTTCCAAGTGCTTCACAAAAATAGATCCTGACTTTATGTACACCCTGTATATTTCGGAGTCTATGCCATTTTTAGTTCTTTTGAATTTATGAAATGCTTTGGTTTTTCTCTGGTTACTCTTTTTACATTGCAGTTTACCCAAGGTTGTTTTTTGTTTTTTCCAGTTCTGATTTTACACTGTGGGATATGCTTCCTTTGTATGTTCATTATTATACTTTTAAATTTTTCCCACATACTAGTTACTGTCTGTTCAGAATATCTGTCCAATTTATTAGACACACATCATTTACTAGTCCATTTATATTTCCTCTTTTAAAATCTGGGACTTCTACTTTGTTTTCACTAGGTCTTGAATTACAAACAATATTAAACCGAAGGATACAATGATCACCTGAACCTAGTGTTTCTGAAACTGAGATATCCTGGAAGGTATCTAGATTATTTGTTAGAATTAAATCTAGAATGGCATCAACCCTGGTTGGCTCCTTTACTAACTGGGTTAAACCATTCTCAATTATATAGTCTAAGAATCTCTCATTACTTTCTGGTGTTTGTAATATTTCCCAGTCTATATGCCTATAATTGAAATCTCTAACAATAATAATATTGCTTGTCATTGCTTTATTTATTTTATCAATAAGTTTATTTTCTACATACTTATTTTCTTCTCTACTTTTGGGGATTCCTCCAACTGAACATCCCTCAGGTGGTCTATAGATACCCCTATCCTGATTTTCCTGGTATTTTTATGCCCAATATCTATCCATACAAGCAGGGCTGTGGAGTAGGAGTCGGAGTCGTGGAGTCGGTCAATTCTGAGTGGAGTCGGAAGTGCATAGTTGGATGGAGTCGGAGTCGGTGCAAATCCTTCAACTATAACCATAGCAGCCTAGACCTAGCTCAATTTTATGAATAAAATAGATTTAACCTAATGTTTTAATATATAAATAATATATAATATATAAATAATATATAAATATAGTTGCTTATAATTAATAAGGATTATAATTAATTAATTAACATAATTAATAAGGAAATTTAAAAATTTTGTACTAGCAACCCTAAATCTTTTTCAGATTTTTAGATTTCAATTTGATAAGTAATGATAACAGCGTAATGTCACATCAAAAGTATAAATCTGCTGTTTTTGAATATTTTTCACTCACTGCTGATGGAAAATATTATGTATGTCAGTGGCAAAAGGGCAGTGATGATCAGGAAAAAATATGTGATGCCAAAATTAGTGCTTTCTCAGGTGAAGGATCCAATGCTCCAACAAGAGCAGGAAATCTAAAATGCCACCTTCAACAGCATCATCCAAAGGATTACAAAATTGTGAATGAAAAGGATGATGAAAGAAAGAAGGAGGCTGATGGCAATTCAAGCACAAGTTCTCATCAAACTACTGTCACAAAATATTTTATGAGTGAAAAAGTCACAGTGACTATGACAGCAGACAAATTTAAAGCATGTATAATTGAAATAGTTGTAAAGAATTCTCTCCCTCTAACATTTTTTTCAACCCCGGCCTTTGCTAATCTGAATGGGGAAATGGCAAATATACTTGGCATTTCATTAGAACGTGGCAACATTCGTAATATGATAATGGAAGAATCGCAAAAGCAGAAGCATGCACTAAAAGAATGTCTTCAAGGACAAATCCTGTTCTTAAAGATGGATTCCTGTACTCACCATAGAGTAAACTATTTTGCAATTAATATTCGCTTTATCAATGATAAAAAAGAAGTAGTCACGCGGACATTAGCAGTAAGAGATACTAAAGCACAGCATACCAGTGATTATCTTGAAAAACTACTAATGGATGTATTAAACGCTTTATCAATGATAAAAAAGAAGTAGTCACGCGGACATTAGCAGTAAGAGATACTAAAGCACAGCATACTAGTGATTATCTTGAAAAACTACTAATGGATGTATTAAATGATTTTAACATCAGAAAGGACTAGGTATTGTCAATTGTAATGGACAATGCTTCCACATGGTGAAAACACTTGAAAAATTTAACAAAAAAGAAGTTGTGGAAGATTCAGAAGACAGTGATGATTATGTTGATGATTCTGAAGATAATGAACAAGTAATGGTGGTTGATGATCATGATAGTCACGATACATTAGATTCATTTGTGGATACTGCAGCAAGAATATCCAAAATCCATCATATGCGCTGCAGTTGGCAATACGCGATGGCTTGAAAGGACAACATGCAGCTAATCTCATTGGAAGAATACGAAAAGTTGCTGTGGCAGCTAGAATGCCAAAACTAGACTCTATTTTGAAGCGACGAACTGGCAAAGGAGCAATTTTGGACCAAGCAACTAGGTGGGCAGCACATACATGATGATTCAACGGATTCTTGAAATAAAACCTTTCCTTAGCGACATGGCCTCCCCGGATATCATCATGACTGAGGCTCAGTGAGATCAGGTAAAACAACTCGAGGGCATACTTCGCCATCCTTATAACGTGACAAAAAAATTGCAATCAGATGATTTGACTCCTGGCTTATTCTATAAGGAGTGGAAGACGCTTATTTTCCATCTTTCTCAAACTGGTGGCATACTAGCCAATGATATAAGGAATTTGATGATACAGAGAGAAAAGCTTCTGCTAGACAATGATATTCTTTTGGCTGCTATATATGTTGATGCCATGTACACTTCATGGCAGTCATACGATTTCGTCGTCGTCATCAAATTCAGGCTCTGATGAAGAATTAGATTTTGAAAAACATCTGGATAGACAAGAATGATCAAAGCGAAGGCGATTGGAATTGGAACAGGAGGAACACCCCCAGAGTGCATTGGATAAATTCAAAATCAATTTCTATAAATCATTGGAGGAGGTGGAAAAGATTGATCGTTCATCAAAGTTGACTGTGAAAGAAGCAATTGCTAAATACCCCAAAATTGTCCAAGATGCTTCTATGACTGTTACAGCCTTGCCACCTACTCAAATTAGTGTAGAACGCTTATTTTCAGCCCTTAAAATCATCCGCTCTGACTTAAGAGCATCACTGAAAGAAGATTTAATGGAAGCGATCCTTTTTTTAAGAACAAATTCAGTTTAGGTTAGTACATTTTGTTACAGTTGTTTATAATAATACAAAAACATCTTATTAATTTGCTAAACCAATAATAATCTTATTTTGTTTAAGCTTCAATCAGTTTGTATTTTGGGATTTATTATAATTTTTGAATAAAAAGAAAAAAAGCTATTAAGGCATAGTTACAGCCACTAAGTAACCTGATGAGTCATGTGGTGGTGATGAAATGCCTTGTTTATGAATCTCCATTGGCCTAATAAAGCTAATCGTAATCAATTTGGCCTTAACATTCCATCGGAGTCGTAATTATACAAGTCAGATTTCTGGAGTCGGTGTGTTAAAATTCTTGGAGTCGAAGTTGGCAAATTTTATCACTGACTCCACAGCCCTGCATACAAGTTCAACTCTTTCCTCTTTAACGGAGGTAACCAACTGGATTCAGATTTGTCTCTGCATAAATAAATGCTCCACCACCCTCTGAATATTTATATTCATAATAAAAAAAAGTACTTTTGCATTATCCTCCCAACACTATTTTTTTATAATGGAAGGAAAACAAAGTACATTAGCAAAACACTTAATTTTCTGAAATTACATCATTAGTTATATGAATAAATATTCTTAACCTAACTTGAAACTGGCTAACTACGGCTAACACCTGCGGCAGGTTATTTTTAACCTAACCTAACCTAATCCCAACACTAATTTTTTTTATAATGGAACAAAAATAAAGTACCAAAACTAAACCAACATTATATAAAAAAAATTAGTGTTGGGAGGATAATGCAAAAGAACCTAAAAAAGTTCATAGCCATCAATTTCATAAGTAATGGTATTATCTCTTTCACTAAATGGACTATTTGGTATCATACTGAATTTTGTCCATGTTTCAGTGACAATCATAACACCAGGATTTTCAACACCTATGTATGCCTTGAATTCATTTATTTTATCTTGGATACTTCTTGCATTTACATAGAAAAATGACAAGAGCCCTTGGAATATTTTGCTTGTAATTTAGTCTGGTTCTTGTTCTGTGATGGTATATTATTTGCATCTCTTTTACTTTCTTTATTGACCTTTTTCTTTTGAGTTTTAATTATATTTTTTATTAGTTTATTGTTATCAAGAGTATTGGTATTTGTACTAATTTGGCCTATTCCTTTGGTTTTTAGTCAATTATATGATACAATCTTTGAGAGTAAATCAGTCCCTTTACTATTAAGGTGAATTCCATCTCTATTATAGAACTCTCTTTTCTTGTAAAATTTATTCCACAGTTCAATATATGTAATTTCCATGCTCTGACATAGTGTCTTAAGCCTACTATTTATATATAGTGCTTGTGAGTACCACCTTGATGATTGGTTAGGTTAAGTTGTGATATTTTCTTTAGTTTAAATGAAAATGACAAGAACAAAAATACATAATAAACAGTTTGGTAGTCCCAATAATACGTAAGTACCAATTAACCTAATTAACATAAACAAGTAATTTGAAAGTGTTGGAGTGCCATTTATTTTTGTTGTTTGAATAATTTGGGAGGCCAAAATAGAATATCAGCAAAAAAAAATTTACGATGCTAAATTGCGATTCTACCTAGAGTTATTCTAAACAATTACCATTTTATATTCATTAGCTGACTTCAGACTAAGTTTTTGTGAAATTTTATTATGAAATAGAGCTTATGACTTGGATAACCTCAATAGGCCCCAAGTGTCTTCATGTTTTCCCAAATGAAATGTAATGTTAAATAGACTTAAAAATCCTCACCAAGATACATTGCCAAACTCAATATGATTTTGTAATGTGACTGGCGAGAGTTCACTATTCTAGCCTGAATAGGAGCCGAGGAAAAGATAGACCTAGTGGCTCGGGCCTATTAAGTTACTTTGACTTCATTTTCTGAAAAGTTAAATTTGCGTATAATAAATAAAAAGTTAAATTTGTATACGTTAAATAACGATCCAAATTAAAGCCTAAATTGCCATAAAGAATTTAAGTTGCTGAACCACAATAAAGGACGACATAACTTATTTTTAACTCTAGGGACCAATTAAAAATCTTTTATATTTCCAATAAATTGCGCTGAAAGTCAGACTCGGAACTTTAGCATACTAATACAGTTCCAAAAGTACAAGTGAAAATAAAGATTTATACGAGTTTACCCTCAGTTCTTTTGTTTTCGCTCATGAATTATTCCATAGTCCATATATATATATATATATATATATATATAGTCTCGAGGAAATTTTTTGTGAAAATGTCTGCGCTTACAACCACCGGTGAGTAACCAAATATTTTTTTTTAGATTGAATTGAATAACCTTCACTGATAAAATAAATACGTACAAATTTACAATTTTTGTTTTAACATAAATAATCGTGAAGTTGAACCATTTATTTTATTTAATTTGGCCCTTAAGCTTTAGGCTTTACTGGGCTCTTAATTAAAAATAAAACAGACAGTTATTATTATTATTAATAATAATAATATATATATCATGAATAAGAATTATTAATAAGAATATATATTAATCTTAAGTTATTACAGGAGCCAGTGTTGTGCCCGTTACTTTATAAATGTAATGCCGTTACCGTTACTACAGTCTAAATGTAACGCCGTTATCGTTACAGTTACCATTTTTAAAAAGTAACGAGTAACGGCACCGTTACTCGTTACCGTTACTTTTAATGAAATGTAAATATATTATATATATGCAAAGGTATATTATAATTTATATATACATAAAATATTATATTATATAAATATTCGCTTGTGGCGAGTATGTGTTGGTTGGATCCACTGGTTAATGCATAGGCTATGAAGTCTGTGCATGCCTTTATTGCGTTGTTATGACTTATACTAATATTTTCAAAAAAGTGAAACAAATTACTGCAAGATTATTACTAGGAATTGCAACATAACAGAGGGGGGGGGGGGGGGGGGGGAGAGCTGGGCAGTATTTAAATACATTTGTGTATTTAGAACTGTATTTATAAATACATTGTTTTTCATGTATTTAAATATAGTATTTAAATACAATGTATTTAAATACTCAAAATATAAAAATGTAAATACTTTTACTGGTTTAATACACGTTCTGTACTAGCACAGTACGACGCGTCGACAGTGTAGTACAGCATGGTTCATGTTTCAACGTGTCAGTTCAATCAGTTGTGTGCCACCCTTAGTCGAAAGCGGTTGATTTCTTTATCGTGTTCGTGTCATGGCTTCAACAAGCAAATCCGGTGAATCAAACAGTGATATATCTGCAGATAACAATTTAGTGCACCCTCTGTTTGATGGAAAATACTTTAAAATTAAATCTAAAGACGGTAATAAGGTAAAGTGCACCTGCTTGCTGTGTAAACACGAAGTCTCTGCTGCAAGCAATGCTACAACGAATCTCTACACTCATCTGAAGGTAAGTGTTTTTTTAGACATCAAAAAATATCTTGAAATTGACCGAATAATCGTACAAAACGGCTCTGCCTTAAGTGGGCCTGTGTAACTAACTCGTTGCAATCAATCCAATTTGCGATGGAAAATTCATTGATGAAAAAGCTTTTAAAATCGTCTGATCTATCGAGTGGTGTATTTATTTCGAAATTCACCGTGTCCCCTAAAGTAGAAATTTATCAAAACATGAATTAGTGAATGCATATGTTAAAATTTGTATGTATTTAAAATGTATTTACAAATGTATTTAAATACAATTGATGTATTTTGTATTTAGTATCTAAATACATTCGTAAAATGTATTTAGTATTTAGTATTTAAATACATTTCTCCCATGTATTTAGTATTTAGTATTTAAATACATTCAATGTATTTATTGAACAGCTCTGGGGGGGGGACTTTTCTAATTACTCCCATAGATAATGAGTGCTTCTAACAGTAGGATTGTGTTCGTTCCCCCCACCCAACTTTTTTACTCCAGTTACGCCCCTGAGTTATTATTAGTATTATTATAAATATAAAACAAATACAAAGTCATTATTGAAGGTACGACACCAATACTATACAAAGAAATCAATATTAGATATGATGAATGAATAATAACAAGTAATGTACATTTAATCCTTGATCAGACATGGGGCTGAGGCCTGGCCTCGGGCATATTTTGCAGGCTTCGGCCTCGGACCTGAAAAGTGGCCTTGGCCTCGGCCTCGAGGCCAACTGAAAAGTGGAAAGCCCTCGTGACTTTCGTGAGGCCTTAGGGAATCCTGATTTGTTTTGTTCTGTAATTTTCAACCCTCGGTAGCGTTGGGGTGGAGATTCTTCAGGTGGGCGCGCTGGGGGTGGATATTCTTCAGGTGGGCGCGCTCGGGGTGGATATTCTTCAGGTGAAGACCATGACCTGACAGGTGACCGTATGTTGCGGCATACTTTGATAAATATTATTCAGACAGGTGACTAGTCAGGCGGCAGTCTTTGATACATACTATTCAGTTTGGTGACCAACGGATTAGTGACGGGTCACTGTGACGTTAGGTACATAAATATTATATATGTCGCGGTATATAAATATTATTCAGTCAGTCAGCAGTAGACCAATTGACTTAATGTAGCAAAACTAGTTTGGGAAAGCAATCTATCAGTTGGTCATCAGTTGAACTGAGCTCATATAATGTGTTTGTGTTATTTATGTGTATAAACTATTGTACTGTATCTATTTCTATAACAAAAAATAGGCCAAACTAGAGAAGAATACCACCTGGTATACTGATAACTAGCTACTAGCCTTGATAATTTTGTTTTACGCCCGTCGTAAACTGTAACATATAAACTTCTAAATAATATGATTTGCAATGAATATACAGTATAATATTGGATGCAAACAATAATTTTGCTAATATTGGCATTATAACTGAAATGTAAATTGTTATATTGTTTGCGAATAATTTTGTCGGTCTTTTTCATTTACTTTAATAATATAAAGTATTATAACTTTAAAAATGTCTGATAAATAATGGATAATATCAGGTGCAAATATACTCTTGACTCAAATTACATACAGTATACTGTATACTCTATAACATGTTGAAATATCAAGTACAAATATATTCTTAATATTATCGTTATTATATTATTATCGTATAATATATAATTATACAGGGTGTCCCATAAGTCCGGCATCATAGGAGAAATTTATACTTTTCTATTTCTACAAACCATAATTCATATGCTCGGGATGCTAATTTCCCGTCCACCATTCTGTTCAGTGACGAGGCTATTTTTTATGGAAATGGTGAGGTAAATCGACAGAACACTCGCTACTGGTCTCAAAACAACCCTCACTGGTATACCTCTTCAAAGGAACAAGGTGCATCTCGGGTGATGGTATGGTGTGGCATTTGGAAGGATCGCATCATAGGCCCCCTCTTTTTCGATGAACATGTCACTGGAGGCACCTACCTACGTATGCTCAAGGAAGAAGCATTTCCCAGTGTCTTGAACGAAGAAGGAAATTTCCCAGCATGGTTCCAGCAAGACGGCGCTCCTGCACATTACAGCACCCAAGTAAGGGAATACCTGTACCAACAATTCCCTGGTCATTGGATAGGACGTCGAGGGCCTGTGGAATGGCCAGCTAGAAGCCTGGATCTCACGCCACTAGATTTTTATCTCTGGGACCACTTGAAAGCGCTGGTATACGCAGAGAAAATTAGGTGTTGAACATTTGCGGCAGCGCATTATTGGGGCATGTAACACCATTACTCCTGACATCATTCACCGTGTGCTTGCTGACTGGGTATCACGTCTGAATTTGTGTATTGAAAACAATGGTGGACATATTGAGCACGTTCTGTAAATAAAAGCTTTTGTTTTGCCTTTTTTTATTATTTTTCCTATGATGCCGGACTTATGGGACACCCTGTATAGTAATGGCATGATATAAACTTCATACCTATAGGCCTACCGTACATCAGAAACATCTTTCACATACAGTACAAGTCATAGGCGTTACGGCGTACGAGTCGGGGGGACTGGGAGGGCTGAATTCGGGCAAACTGCCTCTGCATTCGAGCAAAATGAAAAAAATAATAGCTTGTAAAAGTTGGAGAAATGCTAGTCTTATATTATAAATTCAGGATCAGAAAGTTATAAGATAATTTCATATATTTATTTATTAGCTGTTATTAAGTACTTATTAAGCTGTTATTAGTACTTATAGGCTATTTTTTATTCCAGGTTCAGTCTAGATTTTACTATGGTATTTAGCCCAAATAGGGGCTATAAGACTTTGCTTAAAAATTCATAAGAATATCTAATCCTTGTCATGAGTTAATTGCCTTCTAAGCTTATCATGAATATTGAATTACTTGGTAAGTTGAAATTTTTATAATTAGGTAAGGTACTAAGAAGAAATGCTGACCTCATTATCAAGACACTTGGTCACTGTCGAGACGAGGATAACTTGGAACTCTTGTGGACTGCGGCACATGAAGACCTATCTCCGCACAACAATGAGAGAAGAGCGTTTAAACAGTGTTGCTGTCATAAACATTGAACGAGCGTATGCTAACAGAACAATTGAAAATGGCATGGATAAAATGATCGACACTTTTGGTAGGCAAAAAGGGCGAGACAAATACTTTTTCCAAGTTTTTCATAATTTTAGTTTGTAAATAGCAACAAATTGAAATTGCTTATTTCGTGAATTTTCCCTTATGAAGGAAATGACTATGTTTCCATTGTTATGCTGATGGGTTTTCTTTAATTTCTCAAAAGATATGTTGATTCATTTTACATTGTGAGCACAGTAGGTGCTACTAAATTTATTTAAGTTGTGTTGGCTCACAAGTTTTTATTATCTTTTTTGTGCATGAATAAAATATTTGATATAGTCTTATGCCCTATTAATCAAAATTAACTAAGTACCAGTAGGGATTACAATACATCATGGAAGTTGCATCAAAACAGAAAAATCATACAATTAATTTTGCAAAGCATGACACGTATCCTTTGGTAATGTTAGTGCTCTTCTCATAGCCTGTTGGAGTGAGGGAGTCTGTGATGATCCTAATTTCCTATATATATATATATATTAGGGTGTTTCATAAATTAAAAGTTTGGAAAAATTTTAATCCACATGGATCCCCTTCTTCCATTTGCTGAGGAGACTGATAAACCGAAGTATTAATTCAATAGTTTAAAGTTTACGGGTCCCCAGTTTGATGCTCTGGCAGATCATAAACGGAAAAAATTAAACAAAAATCTGTCAATGAATTTTTATTCAACAAACGAGTACCATTTCACTACACATTTTCACAAAGATACAAAAAACATAACCACTTCTTGCGAATCATTTGTCCATGAAATCCTTCTTGGTTTTATTCGGGTATTTCGCCCTATGCTGCATCACAGTTTTGAGCAAATACTGCTTCTGCTCTTCGTTCTTCGTCAGAGAACAGTTGAACTCTTTGGTGAGCGCGATGGCTCTTTCGGCCCGATCGTTGACGACAGAGATTTTGTTAACAGTTGCCGCTGCTTGCTTGAAGCCCTCTACTTCAGTCCACTCGGCAACTGGCTTTTTCAAGAATTCTGTGTCCAAGTCGAATGCATGGAAGAAAGCCATCGTCTTTCCTGTCACGAACTCCGCCAGGTGTTTCGAGGCAAGATTCCTGACGTTCTTCCCTTTGGGTCGCTTGAGTTCCTTTTTCGATGCGGGCTTACCCAAACTGACGACCATCTGAGCCTTTTCTTCATCTGCCACATCTGCGTCGAAGAACGCCATGGCAATAAGAGTCTCAGAGATGTACCATAGGTGTCGAGACATGGCTTCTTGCGCAGCGTTAACACACGAATATCCCGACATGGCAAAGGCTTCCGCGTCACGCAGAAATTCCAGATCAACTGCGGCAGCCTTGCTTGAGGTTGCAGCACGAGTCCAACCTCGGATGTAGACGAGGGACACGAAGAGACCTACGGCTGTCAGAGCTTCCAACTCGTGACTCGACATCTTGAACTGCTTCTTCAGTAGAATTACTTTCAAGGAGTAGATGGCTATCGCCATCCATCGAGCGTGATGGTAAGCGCCAGGGGCTCTGAGAGGGAAATCCACCACTTTTGCTTCTCCCAGGAAGATGAGAACCAACTGTAGCAGTTCCTTGTAGTCATCGCGCTGATGCGACGTGCTCACCATCCCTCTCACCAGCAGGACTGACTTCTCCCTCAGTTCCCTCATAGAGTCATTGACTTGAGCAAAATCGTACGGCCGCACGTCCAACCGGTCGATGAACTTCCATGGTGCCTGAAACCTCTTGAAAACGGGTATATCGGGGCCACTTGAAGGGCCGTATGCACGCTTGAAGACGGAGCTGAGGATGACTTCATAGATGTGATGCCGACAGGGGAAGTACATGAGTTCTCTGCCAAGACCTTTCTCAATCAGGACGCAGGCCCCGATATGAATCCCGGTGTTCGACGCTGTCGTGTCGAAAGACAGTCCCCGCACGCGCTCTTCCATCCTGTGTTCCTTGACCAAATCCAAGCAAACTCGCGCTATCTTCTCGCCGGTTCCGGACGTCACCTTAGGAACGCCGAGCAACTTCTCCTTGCCGTCGCCAGAGACGAGGACGGCGATCCGGTCAACGCTCTCCTTCCATTGCTCATTGTCAGGTAGGAGCTTACCGTCCCAATGCAAGACAAGAGGCTGAACAGGACAAACTTCGTCGGATTGATAACTTTCAGCAGCCACCTTCCTGAGAGCCTTGCGTGTGCGGTACATGGTACTGGCAGAAATGGACAGTTCATCCAAGTCAAAACCTAGTGATTTAGCCGCTGCAGCGTACGACATAGCTGAATCGCGGTACGAAATATTCAGCCGATCGTAGGTAGTCGTCACATCCTGTGAGATCAGATTCCTGCGTCGCTTCTTGGTATTTCCCTTGGAGGAGGATGGAAAAACTTCCACGGTTGGGTCAACGACATCTGAGTCAGTCTCTGACGAAGTTGAAATCACTAAAGCCCCCGTATCTTCTGCAGCTCCTTGTTCCTTCCTGGCCTTCTCCTGTTGTTCCTTAATCTTGTCCAGCCTCTTCCTTTTCATAATCTCCTTATAGTGAAGCTTCATGTCAACAGGGCCCATGCTGCAGGAATTTGGATCTTCACGCTGCATGTCGAGAAAGTGGATGTCCTCCTGATTCTTCATCATTTCCTTAGCCTGTGAATGAGCAATGTCCATGATCTCCTTCGCTATTGCCTCCTTGAACATCGCCTCCTTCACTCGGAAGGACTCTGCTTTATGTGACTTGTGCTTCACAAGCCGGTCGTATTCCTTGAGAAGGGATTCCATCTTCCTCAAGGCCGAATCTCGACGCATCATGGGGATTCTCGCTCTCTCCCAAAATATGAGACAGGCATCCAGGCACAGGTTCAGGCATTTAGTACGTCCAAATTTTTGCTCCTTTTGGTGGTAAAAGTACTTTTTGAGTACTTGCAACTGAGTTGGAAGGCCACTTGATGTGATGTTCGCATCCGTCTGGCCAATAAGAAACACTTCTGTTTTCGCTCTGGTAGACACCTGGAAAAGAAAACAAACTAAATAATTCCACAGAAATAATTTCACATCGTAATTAATTTCATTAATTAAATAAAGAAAGCAGTAACTGGGACTCGAACCAGTGTCATAGCCGTTTGGCGGCATCGCTCAAGTCGGCGTACATAGCACGCTATCCACTACACCATCTAGGGAGTGGATAGCGTGCTGTGTACGCCGACTTGAGCGATGCCGCCAAACGGCTATGACACTGGTTCGAGTCCCAGTTACTGCTTTTCTTTATTTATAAAACTGATACGTGTACACTACGTTCTCTTTGACAATTCATTAATTAAATAAATTTCAATACCGCAGTAAAATTACATTAATTAGTATCATAAATAATTACCAGCTTAGTTGTCCAATATGCAACAGACTAATTAATTTCATGTAATATTAATAATAAATATCACTACCACAGTAAAATGACAGAAATTAAATAATAATAAATTTCAATACCACAGTAAAGTGAGATAATTAGTAGCATATATAATTACCTCCATAGTTGTCCAATAGGCTATACAACACGAACCGCTCAAGTGACGAAGAAAACCGTCTTCACTGCAGGCAGGCGAGAAATGAACTGACAAAAGGTCGTCAAAGTTGGGGACCTCTAAATGCAGCGCGATCTGGTTCAAACTTGCACAAACGTGTTTTCTTGTTCTTTAGAATACGGAGAAACGTGTGGATTAAAACTCCAAGCTCATTTTTATTTTACCCTATAGGTATGAAACACCCTAATATATATATATATATATACAGTTAATTACATTAACTATCTAATTTCGGGCATTCTTTGTTGTAACTTAAAAATTATGGCAAATTTGTATCAGCCCCCCCCCCCCCCCCAAAAGATTCGGTGCCGTACGCCTATGGTACAAGCTACAATTACAATAATATTATGATCTTTGGTAGACTTTAAGCAGGGCCGGATTTACTTGCTTGTGGGCCCTAGGCCAAACCTTATCAGTGCCCCCCCAAAAAAAATATTATATATATAATATATATATATCGTAATATTGTAATGTAAAAAAAAAAAGAATTACAACATAATGTAACACATCAATAATTTTATTCAAATTAGTTTTATATCATGTACAACTTATTCTTACACAAAGGAATAATGGAAAAAATACAGTCAAATTGAAGCATAATAAATTTTGCAATAAGAATTACAACATAATGTAATACATTACACATTAATAATTTTTAATCAAATTAGTTCCATATCAAGTACATCAAAGTAAATCAAGTTCCATATCATGTACATCTACACATAGGAATAATGGAAAAATACAATGAAACTGAAGCATAATAAATTTTGCAAGCAACTATGTGAAGTTCAAAATGACTTTTTCCTGCTTTTTTCTATGGCAATTTGTCAATGATACTGTTTGTGTCAAGGGATTGTAGGAGGTCCCCAGTGGGCCCCCAGTTACTGGTGGGCCCTAGGCCAATGGCCTATGTTTGCCTATTGGAAAATCCGGCCCTGACTTTTAAGACCACAATTTCTTATTGTCAAGATACATAAAAATGCAAAACTTAAAAAAATAAGGTATCTCCAAATGTAGCTCTGTTTGCAATGCTCGCTAGAGTCGCTAATAATTGTAGCCATTCAGAAATTATACGATCAACACAGTGAGTTAGTACAATCTTAAAATATTTTGCTAGATCATCTTCACTTCATAACTTTCCAGATCATCATAAACACTTGAAATATTGCAAGTATATTAAAATGAGAAATAAGAACTGCATGAAATGAGAAATAAAAACTTATTGGGCTAATGTATGGTGCCCAGGAAATCTTGTTCTGTTTATGTTCACATAAACAGAACAAGATTTCCTGGGCACCATACATTAGCCCAATAACGGCAACTGTGTCTGACTGTGTGACCCGGCAAGTGTAAACACACAGCATGTCGGTGTTGTGGTGTGGCCACGTGTGATATATTAACGTGCTTAATGCTAAATAATTCCCTTTTATTAGATAAGTTAAGTGAGCTATGTCTTTGTTTTTTAATTTTGAGTAGCATCTTGCTTTTCCTTATGGATTTCAAAAAAAGAAGAGATACAGGCTAGTGTGAGGCTACGGTAGGTTACTTTGGAAAAGCTTTAGGCCTAGGCTAGGCTAGATTGTTGATCCTTCACAAAGCATGGAGGAGCTTATTCGTAAAAGATTTCAAAGTGAGTATCTGCACCCAGAGATGCAAGTATCGCATTCGTTATTTGGATCCGAATATCACACTTCTGGGTGCAAATACCTTCAGCCTAACAATCTTAAAGCCTCGTGAGGCCTCTCCTAAAAAGGCCTCGGCCTCGGCCTCGAGGCCTTTGAAAAATTGTATGTCCTCGGCCTCGTAGATTTCTGAAGGCCTCGGCCTCGAGGCCTAAGGCCAGGCCTCGTCCTCATGCCTGTCCTTGATTACACACAAGAAATGAATAAGTAATAGAGTAATGTACATTTAATCCTAGATTTTTATTAGTACTCCATTACACTGGTATGCATATGAAATTTTTTTGTCTGCTGTGAGGGTTTTTTCAACTCATATTATATAATTCGACCATGCTGAATTCGAAAATGACATTGGTTTTCCTCAATCAGGTCAGGTTTTTTCTCTATTGGCCATTTATTATAAGTCCAATTTTATCCCCAAATTTATTGATTTTTTTAGCTTAAACACTGTAGATACGAGTAATATTATAAGAACACTCGTGAAAAATGAAAACATTGTGTGAATAAATACTTTTATTCATACAATGAATATGGAAAAAAGTTTATTGAGGAAGGAATGAAGTTCTTTTGGCTTTTCTTCGGGCACGTCTCGCTTCAAACACCAGCAATAGTCCGCCAGCATATTGATATCCCAGTTTCCCTGGTACCTCTCTTCCATTATTTTGATATCTTGGTGAAATCGTTCACCCTGTTCCTCACTATAATCCCCGCAATTTTCAGGAAAATAGTCCAAGTGGGACCACAAAAAATGCATTTTTATGGACATGCGCGACCCATGAGCTTTGAAAGCTTCCATCAAGTTTTCGACAACGGACTCGTATTCTGGACTTCTACGCTTGCCAAGAAAATCAGTGACAACTGATTTGAATGCCTGCCAGGCATTCTTCTCAGTTGGAGTCATTGCGTTTTCGAACTGAGTATCCTTGATCAAAGTTCGAATTTGAGGACCATCAAAAACCCCAGCATTTAGTTTAGCATCAGATATATGAGGAAATTTACTCTCGAGATATCGGAATGCTGAACCCTCCTTATTCATTGATTTGATGAAATTTTTCATCAAGCCCAGCTTAATATGAAGTGGTGGGAGCAAAATTTTTGTTGGTGGTACAAGGGGCACTGAAACGACATTATGCGACCCAGGTTCAAAATTCTCTCTGGATGCCCATTCACGCTGTGCATAGTGCTTCTCATCCGCTCGGCTATCCCATTTGCAGAGGAAACATGGGTATTTCGTGTATCCCCCTTGCATTCCCAATACAAATGCCACAATCTGAAAAAAAATGAAAATATTTAAAGAATTTAGAGAATTTGTTCAATCAGATAAAAAAATCTATGCATTGGACTGTATCACTTCTGTGGGGAAGTTAAGTGTTCTTATACGCTCTCAAATAACCTTTGGAAAAACAACATAGTCAATAGCAATAGTTTACTTATGATATTAGTATCACCTTCAAATCTCCACAGATCCTCCAGTTATGTTGGTCGTATACGAGAGCATCCAGTAAAATTTTCATGTTATCGTAGCTCTCAGTAAGTTGTACGGAATGTGCTACAGGGACTGATGCAACCCTATTCCCAATGTTGAGAAGTACTGCTTTCAAACTTCGTTTAGACGAGTCTATAAATAGGCTCCATTCTGATGCGTTATATGGCAGGCCCAAGGATTCGATTAGCCCCTCAACATTGCAGCAGTACACTAAGGAAGAGGTATTTTCGTGCACTGCAAAAAACTTGCGGAATTCTTCCTCTCGTTTCCTATACCAGGAGAATGTTGTTCCCGGAGCCAGCAAGTTGTCCTCTCGAAGTCGTGAGCCCAAGATCTCGGCAGCTAATTTGGAAAGTCCTAAATCCCTGGTAAGATCATTAAGTTTGGCCTGGTTGAGAGGCCTCGGCTCATTTGAAGCGGTATTTTGAGGTATATACGACTGGGACTGGTCATTGGCATTGGTCATTGATTCATCATCAGAATCATCGAAGTCCAGGGTTTGAGGTGGGTCGGGTATTGGAATTCCAGGACCATGGGGTACAGGTCTCATAGCAGAAGGAATGTCAGGGTATACAACAATGTGTTTATTCTTCTTGTTAACTCCTGAAAATAGAAACACAGAAACATGGATATAAAACGTGCATATGAAATAGAAGGAGCATTCAGACAGTGGCGGCTCGTGAGGGAAGGCTGCGGTCTGTAAGATATGAAATAGGTCGATGGAGTCTGTATATTTTCTTTCTTTTTCATTCATATTGTCCCTTCGGGGACAATATGAATGAAAAAGAAAGAAAATATACAATCATTGTATATGTAAATGTAACTTGTATAACAATATGTATGTGTAAATGTATTTTCTATAACAATATGTATATGTAAATCATCATCATCATGCAGAGCTGGGCACTTGCGGGTTTTTTTGCGGTACTGCGGTACTACCGTGTTGGTCGGTACCGCGGAAAGTACCGCGGGAAATTTGAATGCGGTAGCGGTACTGCTGTACTTTCAGCGATCCTTTGCGGTACTGCGTTATGCGGTACCGGTTTGGTAGTGCGGTAGTAGTACCGCAGTACCGCAGTACCGCAAAAAAACGCAAAAAAAACCGCAAGTGCCCAGCTCTGTAAAATAAAATGTATGATTACCATTATGGTGAATATTATGCTATATACGGTGAATATTACATTATGGTGAATATTATGTCAAGTTTCATACGAGGATTTCAAAATATTTAAGAAAAATAAATTTATAAGCCCACCTTGGAGGTTTGTCATGCAGAAATAGCAATCTGTCACGTGATCCTTTCCTCTCCAAATCATGGGAATTCCAAAAGGCAAAGATTTCGCTCTGCCTTTGCTCCATCTTCTCAAATTTTCAATGCACGTCTTGCAGCACATATGAGGGGCGAAATTTTTGTCCTGGTCCCCTAGCTTAATTCCAAAGTATGCTCTATACATTGTCTTCACAAATTTAGTGATTTGGGACTGGTTATTTGGCATGGTAACCGTCCCACATATGTAGCAGAATCTATTGGGATCATTTTTACACGCTCTATTCATTATGACATATTTTATCTATATGCCTGAAAAGTAAAAAAAGATATTATACAAGTGAAACAAGTGATGATAGATATTACTGTTCCAATTCCGCTTTGACAAAATCACGAAAAATTCTATTTTACTTATGAGGCCATAGCCGGATAACCTGAGCTGATTGAGAAAAACGAATTGCAGATTCGAAATCAGCAGGAAAAACTCTATAAGAATCACTTACAAAACCCTTGACAGCAAAATTGATGCATACCAGTGTTATTAATCAAGATTTCAACTTGTTTTTAAACGATCTTACATTCACAATATTTTTTATATCAGCATTTAAATAATTTCATAGTTTGTCCAATGAAAATGGATAATTTTTGAGATGAAGACAATCTAAACTGAAGTATAACAAGCTTTGATCTATTTCTGGTCGATATGAGTGGATTTTTTGATGAGTTACAAAATATTTATTTATCCATTGTAAGTTAATGATTTTGTCCTTATATTTGTAAATGAAAATAAAAACGGCCACTTGATTACATCTTTGGGCTTTAGTAGTTTTAGGTTTTAAATAATGCACTAGAATGACCATGGAAATCAGCATCAGATAATATCCTTATTGCGCGTTTCTGGATGACAAGGATGCGCCCAGCAAATACACCGTCAATACAACGTTGTATCCTGGTTGAATCATGGTCATGTCAGAAATTGACGTTGTACTGACGTAGTCACAACATAAAAACTTAAGCGTTATATTGCAAAGTTGATACAACGTTGCATAATGACTTGGCGTTGTATACACATGAAGTACAAGTAAACTTCTAACGTAATTTTTTGTACGTAGCACAGACGTTGTCTGCACTTAAGGTTTTACATCCATAGCATATACTTTCGTATTACATTATTCTTTGTTACAAGACTGTAATGGAGTTACATACGGTATACTAATATTTTAAATTTTAAATAGGGCGCCTTTTTTTTTTTTTTTTGTTGGACCGAATTCTATCATTGAGACGTTGAGACAACGTTGTATCTACATACAATTTAAGTAGTATCACAACATTGTGAAGGCAGAGCAGACCACAGAAATTTACGTTGTATCTACGTCAGAGTGCTAAAACGCAACCTTGTGACAACGCTGTATTTACGTAAAATTGTTAGCTGGGTATAATTTACATGATCACTCCATTGCAAATTCTTGTCTAGCATTACACCAGGAAATTTTGTTACAGTACTCTCCTTTACAGCGATTTCATCAACATTTAGTTTATCAAGATACACATTTCTTTTATTAGTAAAAATCATGAAATTTGTTTTATTGGTCTTTAGGAAGAGTTTATTGGTGGTCAACCATTTCATTACAGTGATAAATTCTAATTTAAATATATTCTTAGCTGAATTAACATCTTTGCAAGAAAATGTCACAATTGTATCATCTGCAAACATTATGAAGTTGAGCATATCAGATGAGCGTGGAAGGTCATTTATATACAGTATACTAATAGAAATAACAGTGGAGCGAAGATTGAGCCCTGTGGTATCACATGTTTGACAAGTGTTTTCGTTGAGCAGACCTTATTTACTAATAAAAAAATTATATTTATCGGACGAATAACTTTTAAACCAATCACTGATTGCTCCTCTGAAGCTATGACAATATAATTTTGTAAGTAGAATACAGTATTATGGTCTACCACATCAAACGCCTTACTCAAATTCATAAATATTGATACTAGTACAGTATATTTGCATTTTCCACAAGATTTAAATACTGTAGTCATTTCCATTGTTTTGTTATTGCGGAAGCCATATTGATTTGGAGATAATAAATTGTAGGATTCTAAATATCGCTGCATTCTACTTTTTACATTTTTGCAAAAACTTTGCTGAACACAGATAATGAACACACCCGCCTGTAATTATTTGCTAGTGCAGGATCACTCCCCTTAAAAAAGGTGTGTTATACAACCAATTTTTAGTATTGATGAGAATATTCCTTTGGAAATACTGTGACTGATAGGCTTATATGGCAGTCTTGGTTCAGACAACAATACTATATTTTTGTAATGTATCAAAGATTATATATGCATATTGTGTTATAATAAGATTGTATTTGTATGTTGGGTTAAATGGCTATGGTGGCCTTATTTTTGAACTTGTATGTCAGGTTAAGTGGCTATGTTGTACTTGTATGTTAGTTTAAGTGGCTATGGACTGTGAATGATCCTCAATAAAGATGTTTTGTTAACAAGTTTCAATATAGGTATAGGAATGTTATGAATGTTATTTTTTTATTTTTTTATTTACCGATAATATTCCAGGCCTCAGTAGAGGTAGAAGGAACAAAAGAAAAAGAATTTAGTGGGCTGGGTGGCATATATTCAAACGGTGAGTGATCATTATTTAGTAACTATGAGCGAAGCTCATCAGCTATTGAAGTAAAATGGTTATTTAAAGAGTCTGCAATAGAAGTATCATCAGTAATTTCTTTATTACCAACATCTAGTTTCTCTATTGAATTTTTCTCAATTTGGTTTCCGGGAAGACTGTTTATGGTTGTCAGGCGCGGATCCAGGGGGGGGGGTCGAGGGGGTCCGGACCCCCCCCCCCCCCCCTGCTCACGGTGACCAACGATTTTTCGATTGCGTTTGTTTGCTCCTATATATGAAAAATAAGACCTGAAGACTTAAAATGGCTTAAGGTACATGTATCCCGGTTGCCACAAAATTAATTTCCTTAAAAAGAATAAAGAAAAAAAAGTTTATGTCCGATCCTGAGACATTTCAGACCTGGCCTGGGTGTGTGAACAAGCAGGATTTTGATAACGGGAATATACTTCAAATCCATCTAAAATTCTAAAGCTATCTTCAAATATGAAAATTTCCTACCGAGGGGGGGACACCCTCCCTCGGGCACCCCCCCCTGGCGCTCGCTTCGCTCGCGCGTCCTCGGCCTTCGGCCGAGGACATATCAGTAACGAGCCCTACCAAGACTAGACCCCCCTCTGCTTAAATTCCTGGATCCGCCCCTGGTTGTCCAGATGCTTTACATGTCTCCTTTATGTTTGAAAATCTGATCGTTATAATTTAGTGGCGCTTATAAGTATTCATACAGAGAAATATTTCAATTATATTCGTCCTTATCTTCTGTACCATACATGCGATAGTTATGAAAAATTTACTGTTCGTTTGGAAAAATTTAGCAAATAAAAAAATCACTTGAACTCCAACATATAATGTAAAACATCAAAAAGAATTTGAGAAAAACATGTAAAAAAAACGTTAAAATGCAAAATCATAAAAAGTTTCGGGTGGAATCGTGATGACTGAAAATATGTGTACTTGGCTTTTGCCGAATTTTCGGGTGTAATTGTTCGAAAAAATTCAGTCGGGCTGAATTTGAGGGGGCCAATTGACCCCACGGACCTCCCGCCTCCTACGCCTATGTTTAAGAGTACTTTATTTTAAAATGACATCAAACTGTTTCAGCCACAAAAAACATTCGTAAGTTGTAACAGTTACTGACACTAACTTATTACTAATTTTAGAAAACATTTTAACGGTTTTATTTTTTTATTGAATCTTCGAGAAGAAAATATATGCATGGAAATTGTACTGAGAAATGCAAACATACCCCAGATTTGTAATATAGTTGTATGCAAATGCAGTGCCTAATATTAACAATTAACTTCTTAAACTAGATTTCAAGGGATTCCAGTAGAAAGATAATATAAAACGTGTTTAATTAAATAATAATAGGAATAGCCGCAGTGCTGTAATGGGGGGAGGGGGAATACGCGGCCATTTGGCATATCTCCACCTCAAAATTTCAGGCATGTCGTTAGCTAAGAGGAGAACCCTGACCATACCCCAGTTTCGTGAATTTTGTATGAACAGGCATTGCTTTAGACCTGTGCGGGATACAAGCTCTATAATTTGTAAGCTTTGGTAATAAAGATTTTAGATCAACAATTTTTTTTATGAAAGGCATCAAACCCCCCTCCCCCTTCCCTCGCTGACCAATGGTGGGAGCAGCGTATAGGCAAGAAAAAAGTTACCATTACAGCACTGGGCTCCGAATAGGTAATAAATTGAAACAGGGAATTAAAATATATACCTTTCAACCGCAGGGCCGCATTTAGGGGGTGGCGCACCGGGCAAATGTCCAAGGCCCCGCGCCCCATGGGCCCCGCAAATTTCAATTGAAAAAAATTAAACGCCACGTATTTGCCATCTGCGACGAGTTTTACTTTTTCCGGCAGGCGGCATGGCATCAGACATTCTAATATCCGCTTTGATGGTGTTTAATTTGTTGTTCTTGTTAGTGTTACTCATTTCTAATGTTGTTACGAACTTACTTCTTGTTGTTTCTCTTGCAGATTCGTGATTTATGTTCTTATTGTTGGCATTGTAACATACAACATGGAAACGAGCCGTGACCGGGATCGAAGGAGGAAATATAAACCCGGTAGTGAAAAGCGTAAGGATAAGAAGCGCAGAGAAGAGTTTCTTGCGACGGTGCCGAAACTGACTAATTGGATTAAATCATCAGCAACTAAGTCAGCCCCTTTAGCAGGCCCACCAGCTGCCTCCGCTACTTCAGCAGCTGCGTTTTCAGAAGACGCGTCTACGTCAGTGCGTTCAGCAAGCCCAACAGCTGCATTTTCAGGAGACTCATCTACGTCAACCCCTTCAGCAGGCCCACCAGTTGCCTCCACTACATCAGCAGCTGCGTCTTCAGAAGACCCGTCTACGTCAGTGCGTTCAGCAGGCCCACCAGCTTCAGGACATGCAATTAATGACATTGGTTTGTGGCCACATGTGCTGACCGATGACTTTAGAGAGTTCTGGATAGAACGGGGAACATCAGATTGCCAAAATTATGACAGCGACTTCAGTAACTCTTCAACTACTGAAAGTGGTACAACACGCCGATGTACGAAGACATTATTTATTAAGAAACATAGTCTGACAAATGAGAGGATTGAGGTGTCATGGCTGTGCTATTCTGAGTCCACAGGCTGTGTTTACTGTTTTGTCTGTAAATTAATGTCGAGGGCGGACAGCAAGTTCACAATCGGGTTCAACGACTGGAAGCATGGTAGACAATCGGTCGAAGCACACGGAAAATGTGAGCAACATATGGAGTCGATGAGATATTTGTTGGTTAGAAAGTCTGTCTCCGGCCGTGTTGATTCGAAACTGGTGAACCAGTTTGAAAAGGAGTGCAACCAGTGGCGGCTCGTGATAAAATAAAATGGAGGGATTGCAAGCTTCACACAACAGTAGGGTACACAAATTTGACCTACCTCACAGTAGTACCTCAGGTATGAGTTGATGTCCACGGATTTCCAGGGCATGGTAGTAGTGGTGGTGGTAGTGGTGGCGGTAGGGATGGCTGAGGTGGTGATGGTAGTATTCTTGAAAATAAAATCGGTGCGTCATCTCTTCGATGTAGCAAAATAGTTTATTACTTTTTCATTAAAATCCTTAATTTCTGTTATCACTTTATTTTCAATGGATATCATTGCTAAAGCAGACAGTCTGTCATTCACCATGGTACTGCGCAAAAAAGTTTTAATTCTCTTCAAAGTTGAAAAGCACGCCTATATCGAGGAAGATCCGAAGATACTCCTATACAGGACTCAGAACCTTTAATGAAACAAAGTCCGGCGCCAGGTTCGAACTCGCAGCCTTTACTGTAGATGGGGATCGAACCGCTATCCCGCAGTGAAGATCTAGAGAGGCACCTTTATCATTGAAAACTACATGAAGTCCGAGCCGAGAGTCGATCCCAGAACCTTCAAATTAACAAACAGCTTAACCACTATAGTCTACCTGGCGGGTGTGAGTGACCATGAATGCGGTATTACGGAGTTCCGGGTGAACAAAGACCCTAATATCCACTTAAGGTTAGCCCAAGAAGAAGTAGAAAAAATAGAAATAGCAAATGAAAATAAATAATATTGAAAACTTATACCATGCTTACACTTATAGACAAGTAAAGCTTTTACACAGGAATAGTAGTAGGCTGATAGTAAAGTATAGAACAGACAAGGTTCTTCCCCTCCTCTGCCAGCCACTGCTGACAGAAAGTAGTGGTGAAAGAAGATTTATAGGAAAGTAGGAAAAAGTATAATGAAGAGAATTGCTTCAGAGTTCATTCACACCATACATACACTTATCTCCTGTACTCAATTATGCATCAGGAGACAGCGGAAAATAAAGGCTAGTTTGAATACTAACCTCCTTAATCTAATCTATAATCTACACCATGAATTATTTGAAAGAAATTTTTATTTATTTATTATGTACAAGAACAAGTATATGGAGGTAGAGAGGTATATGGAAAAGAGAAGAAGGGAATAGGGTTAGAGTCTCAATTGTAAACCATAGGTTGCATGAAGAAGCCAAACGAGGGCTGATAAAAGACCTTCCGATTCTCTCTCTCTCTCTCTCTATATATATATATAATATATATACTGGTGTAGGTCTTCCTCTTGCTTTGATTTCAGTCTTTTCATTTAATGTCAGCTGGGAAAAGTTGATGCTTTGCAAATACTTCACTCGATTTTCCATCATCAAAGGGTAATTAAAGAGGGCACGACTTAACTGCACCACTCTCACGCAATGTAAACACGAGACTGAGCTGCACCGACTGCGGCTCATTGTTTCCAGATGTGGCGCCAATTAATAACAGACATGAATCGTACAGCAACTATGAAAGTAACTTAAATTTTGGTCTGGTTTTAATGAAAATTCACTTAGTAACGTACTGAAAATAACATATAATGACTTTTTATTACGATATATTTGTTAGTAGTGTATTATTCTGCTGTGTGTCTGAAGGAATCATACGCCTGGCAGTAAGTGTCTCGGGGTACTGCAGCTCTGCAGCTCCTAGGCACGAGCCGCCACTGAGTGCAACTACTGGCAGGAACTTTTGCGGCGCTGTGTCGACGTTATCAAGTATATCACGTCACGAGGACTAGCAATTCGTGGACACGACTCCCGTTTCGGTTCACCAAACAACGGCAACTATTACGGAATTTTGGAACTTTTAAGTAAGTATGACAGTTTTCTAGCTGCGCATATAAGCGAGCATGCCAACAAAGGTAGCGGACACACCTCGTATCTCTCTCATTTCATTTGCGAGGAACTCATACTGTTGATGGCTGATAAAGTACTTCAGACGATTATCCGAGAAATCCACCAGTCAAAATACTACTCTCTATCCGTCGACTCTACGCCTGATGTTTCCCACACCGATCAACTGTGCTTCACCGTCCGATATGTGGTGAGTCTGGGTCCGTCGAGCAATTTCTACAGTTCATACCTATGAACACACATACAGGGAAAGGAATCGCCGACGTGGTCCTCAACTTTCTGGAGACGCATGGCATTCGAATTGGAGACTGCAGAGGACAGTCTTATGATAACGCAAGCAATATGGCAGGGAAATACAACGGCATAAAGAGCCACATCAAGTCAAAATCTCCGTATGCTGAGTTTGTGCCATGCATGTGCCACTCACTAAATCTTGTGGGTAAATCAGCAGTGGACAGTTGCACAGCAGCCGTTGAATTGTTTATGCTCATTCAGAATGTCTACATGTTTCTCGTCTCCTCGACATACCGATGGCGTCGACATGTAGAGGTTCTCGATAGTAGTTCCCGTAGTGAGAAACTAAAGGTCGACAAAGGTCTCTCCGATACCGCTGGTCAGCCAGATCAGATGCCGTCCAATCTTAACCGAAGGCTACGCCGAGAATATCGTGGTACTGGATGAGCTAGCAGCAGATACCAGCCAAACTGCGGAAGCCAGGATCGAAGCCAGGGGATTGTCTAAACAGCTTCAACAACTCGAAACAGCCATTTTATTGGTTTTATGGAACACTATTCTCGAACGATTTCAAAAAACGAATGCATCTCTGCAAAAACAAGGAATGTCGTTAGACTCAGCCACCCTCTTGCTGAAATCACTACTGCAATTTGTTGAAGATCTCAGATCAAGATTTGACGAATTCGAGGACAAGGGCATCGGAAAGTGTGGTCATCGAGTATACAAGGAATCGACTCAACGTACAAAGAAGAGAAAGCGCCAATATGACGAAATCGGAACTGCCGAAGATACGAACCTGACACTGTTAGAAAATCTAGAAGAGGAAGAACCATTGTTGTCCCAAGGCGATATGATGACTAAGCTGATTGATGCAGCATTGCTTGTATATATTAAGTTAAGGTGTATATATATCCATCTCATAATTGTAAGGTTAGTGAAAAATTCACTTAATTTAGAGCTAGCATTTTTGGGCTCTTGTGGCATCATTGTTTGGGCACTCTTGTGGCATCATTTTTTTGGGGTGCTGCGCGTCTTTTCTACTCGTTTGTGGAATGCGGTACTTACAGGGTGTGGTCTTATAGAGAGCTCTCTTGCAATTCAGTTTGGTTGTTTAGATACAAGATAGTTGCATCGTGCAACGGTGCAGGTTGTGTTGTTGTTGCAAGGTTTAGAAAGAAGACCATAAATAGTGCCCCTTTTGTTTTTTATCTTAAATTCATGCAACTGAGGCCTAAGGTAGGCCCACATCGAGTCAGCAACCCTAAAGTAGGACCTAATAAGACCTCCAAGTCCGTAAGTTTTTAATCTAGCTTAACTTGGGCTGTAGGTTGAACTGGCCCTTCAGAGCTTGGCCGTTCACGGCTCAGCTGGGATTTTGAACCCAATAAAAAAATAATAACAGACACCAAGAGATTCATTTCGGACCACTGCATTTCTACCGATAATTGATAAACTGTGTACCACTCTGAACACTCGTCTAGAAGCGTACGCTGTCCTGCAGAAAAGATTTGGATTTTTGTATTTCCTTCTAGTCCTGGACATCGACAGTCCTCGACGGTCAGCTGAACATCTAGTAGAATGCTATCCGGCTGATCTGGAGAAAGAGCTAGTAACAGAAGTTGTGCAGTTCGCTGCCCTAATGAAACTCACCGAAAGTGAAACAGAATCCCAGACGGAACGTGAAGACATGTGCAATAAATTTTGTTGGCATATGAACACAAACGAACTGAAAGGAACATTCCCAAACATGGAAATAGCAATGAGAATATACCTGTGTATGTTTGTCACGAACTGTTCTGGTGAACGTTCATTCTCGAAACTCAAACTGATCAAAAATTACCTTCGCTCCACAATGGGCCTGGAGCGCCTTTCGTCCCTGGCGCTGTTGAGTATAGAGCTTGAGGTGTTGCAGTTGGTGAGTTTCGAGGACACAATCACGCAGTTTTCCAAACAAAAAGCCAGGAAGCGTCCTTATTCATTACAAATCTACACTCTATCTACAGTACAGTAAGCTGTACAGTTTAGCTGTTTATTAAGTGCATTACAACTGTGTAGCTGTTTATTAAGTGCATTACAATAACTGTGTAGATGTTTAGTAAGTGCATTACAACTGTGTAGCCTACTAGTGTAGCTGTATACACTGTATGTGTACATAGTTAAGTTATAGTCTTCAATATCACATTAATAAACCGAATGGCTTCCGCATGTGTGTTTTTTGTGTGTTAAAAAAATATATCTGTTATGTGCATTACAAAATATTGTCATTCATTAACACACTAAAATAATACATCCCGAGAAATAGTTTGCCCAAGGCCACGCACACTGTAAATGCGCCCCTGTTTCAACCTCTCAAATGTTCCGTGCGATGATTTCTCACTTCACAAAAGTCAAGCTTGTTGCTCCTCCTCTCGAGAGGCCAATATTTTTTTTTTCCGCAAAATTTAAGACACGGTATACTGCAAGATTTCTGAAAAGCATAAAAATTGCTCATTGGTAATATTTAATTTTGCTTATGGTTAGCAGGGCTGCCATTGCTAGGTTTTTCCACCCAAATCTGGGTTTTTCAACACTTTCCTGGGTTTCTTGGTTTTAATTTTAAAAATTTCATGAAATCTGGGTTTTTGTAGGCTTAAAGTAAGGCAGACAGATAAAATGTACCGAATTTTACTACTCTAAATAAAATATAATAAAGCAACGCTTTGTTTGGTAATATCATAAAGCGTTTTTTGAAATGCTATGACAGTAAAGCTGCATGTTTGTAAGGAGGATGTCAGTTGCGCAAAACTGGCAAAAATTCTCGACTCCAGGATTACCATCTGGTATTATTAATAACGAAATCTGAGCAAATTTGGTGATGAAAAAGCAATTTTGTATTTAAAAATTTATTTGGTATTCTGGTAATGAAATGAGCTAAATTTGGTAATGTATAAATAAGAATGTGAGAAAAATTGAGTTCCATTAAACATTGCATTCCATAAACATATTAGAAACATGTTACAACAAATCATTGCTTAAACGTTTCGATCAATTTTACTAATTATTCAGTTCTGAGTATTTATACATACTGATACAAATTTGTTAAAACGATACTGATGTTTAAAGCAAATCGCAGTCATAAATTTACTGTTTAACTGACTTTGGAGCTTACTCTGAATAATTGTAGACAAATCGAACGAACATGTTGCAGTTTATTATTTGGCAGCATTAGTCATGGGCGGGCGAACGTGCAATTTTCGTTTGATTTATATTTTGTGTCAGTAAATTGCATTGAAATTTGAATGAATATATATATACCTAAATACAATTTGGCAATAAATTGCTTCATTTGGTACTAAATTGAAAAAAAAAATGGTATTGGTGCTCCGGTATTGGTGATCTGAGTTTTTTTGAGGATCATCTAGGTTTTTTTAGTGTACGATCTGGGTTTTCTTTCATTATCATTAAGTCAGTGGCAGCCCTGCATTGGTTAGTTTAGTATTCTTATGGTTAGAACAGTTTATGGTTAATATGCAGTAAATGCCATCTGTATTTCTAGCAAGAAATATATTTTTCTAGTTTAATTTGATATGCTTTATTCAAATCTAAACTTCATTTGTTGGGCAAATTTTTTTTAAATATGATTAAAATGTAAATTTTCATAATAAAATACATCAGCCCATTGGATTGTGTAGGTTAGGGCAGGTTCCCCTTTGGAACATTTGTCCAACAAATGAAGCTTAGATTTGAATAAAGCACATCAAATTACACTAGAAAAAATATATTTCCTGCGAGAAATGCAGGTCATGGCATTTACTACATAATTACATAGTTTATTCTTTTTGGCGAGTATACTAAAAAAAAATTACCATTTAGGAATTTTTGCTTTTTAGAAATTTTATATTCCTAGAACTTTTTACCGAAACTGTATTTTCGTTTCAAATTTTTGCAAATATTAAGTTTCGGGGGCACCAGTTTTTCAACAGTCGAAATTTGTTATAAGGATCTTAATTAGGTTGAAAGTTGATAACGTCATCTTGAGCTTTTGGCCAATAGTGGCAGATCTATAGATGGCGTCATCAATTTTCGTTCAATCGAGATCCGTGTAACAAATTTCAGGAAATGTCAAGTTCAGGGAACAATTTTTTTTTTTTTTTACTTCTGGCTGGCCAAAGTTGGTCACGTAGGAAATAACGGAGCAAGTGTAGTTTACGTCCTCCTGTGGTGCCTAGTGTAGTTTACGTTCCCTTACATTATCCTAGTGTAGTTACATTCCCCTACATTATCCTAGTGTAGTTACGTTCCCCTACATTATCCTAGTGTAGTTTGCGTTCCCCTACATTATCCTAGTGTAGTTTGCGTTCCCCTACATTATCCTAGTGTAGTTTGCGTTCCCCAACTTTGTCCGCGTATACCTAATCAAATAAAACGTTAAAACTAACGAAAATATTACGACTTAACCTAACCAATCGTCAATATATAATATATATATATATATATATATAATATATATATATATATATATATATATATATATATAGACGATTGGTTGGGTTAAGTCGTAATATTTTCGTTAGTTTTAACGTTTTATTTGATGGATTCATTTAAAAAAAATGTCTCCTAAAGATCCTAGTGTAGTTTACGTTCCCAACTTTGACCTAGTGTAGTTTGTGTTCCCTTTTGCGTCAGGGGGCTGTAAACTACACTTGCTCCGAAATAATTAACCAATCCAGAACGACCACCTAACCTATTGTGACCTAACCCAGATGCAAGAGTCGCCCTGCTTGTCCCATTAGTATAAAATGGGTTTATCACCAAAATCTAATGTCTTAGGAACTTAATATTAGCCCAAGTTTCGACTATTTACTAACCTAACCTAACCAAGCATGCTCCTAACCAGGCATAAGTACGTCTAACCCGGACATAAGATTTACCCCGCTTTAGGTTACTATACAGGGGTGTAGTCGAGGGGTAACGCGGTATAATGGCGTTATACTTTCTAAAATGTCAGTGAAGTAGCGTTATACTACCTACTGTAGTAGCCATAGCTGAATGCTGAGCACTTACGGACTTTTATCCAGCACTTATCTCGGATCACTTTAACATATTGCTTCCCAAAGCATTCGGGAAGCAATATGTTAAAATGATCCCTCCTGGGAAGCAATATGTTAAAACGAGAAAGGCTGGTTGGTTAGAAAGAGGTTGGTAATCTAGGCTAACTAACGAAAATATCACGACCTAACCTAACCAATCGTCAAGGGCGTACAGTTGACCTAACGATTGGTTAGGCTAGGGCGTGATATTTTCGTTAGTTAGCCTTATCTAAAGAAGGCTGGGAGCCCTGATCTTCAGGTGATCCAAATATTTTACATTCACAAAATGGCAAAGCATAATAAGTTAAGTTGTCCATAAATTTACATTTTCTCGACTAGCTAATCTCTAAATATTATAAACTATTGTAATGTAACTGTAATTGGTTGTGTAATGTCTATTATTGGGAAGCAATATGTTAAAGTGATTAACACTGAGAAGCAATATGTTAAAGTGATATACACTGGGAAGCAATATGTTAAAGAGAGGTTCCTGGGAAGCAATATGTTAAAGTGATCCCTTATCCCCCCTAGTTTTCCGCTCCACTTCAGTGGAGAGTACCAAGACGACATATTTTGAAAGGTTGGTACCTCACTCATTATAATTATTATAGTTGTCTATGGCATGTAGCTACAGGCTCCTTGCCCTAACAGACATTCGTTCTGTATGGAGCCTATTGTAGACTATATGTAACTGTAGTATCTACTATATCACTATGAAACTGCATTATACCGTATACATACGACTGATACGAGTATCTATCTATATGTGTGTTTTATTCAAATTAAAAGTAACTAGAGCATGCACTGTATTTGTAGTTTTATTTAATAAATATATATTTTTTATTTTCGAATTAACTTTTACTATTTGTATACAGTAATTGTTCTATGAAACGCTCTATTAAAGTTTTGCCTGTAGCGTTACCCTTCCTAAAATTTTAGGACTAGAAAATGCGTAGGAAAATAAGTTACTAACGTAACTTACCTTCTATGTAGATAGGAATATCACACCGTTCCTCAATCATATTCGTGTAAGCACCGGACTCTAAAGGTAATAGAATGGTTTACTGTAAAATGTTTGAACCCTTCCTTACCTAAATCCTGATACGATTTCCAGCCTTTATTATGCACGAGTAACTAACAAAACTTTAGTGTAAGTTAAATGAGATTAGCAAATTATGTTCTTGTCGAGAGGGCTAATTTACGAGTACATGCACACTCTTTGTGTAGACATGTGAACCGAAATTACTCATTGTCTTGTAAATTACATTCCTCCACTCGTATAACTGTAAATAAGCTAACACTTCACTGTCATCTTTTAGAAGTTCCATTAAATTTCTGAGGGTAGAAAAGCACGTTTCTCACTCCACCTTGAACTTAAAACTTAAAAAAATGTTGGTTGGTCAGTTGGTTGGTTGATCTGTTTGCTATAATGTACTGCGTGTAACTGATTTGACACGAATGACTGCCAAAGGACAAGATTTGTCATAATTAGCCGACGCACAGTGCCACAAATGAGTTAAAAAACGGCCAAAATTATTTTTTTCGATTGTACTTAGTTTTATGTAGTTGAAATGTTTAATTATGATTTATTTTAATAAAAAATTATGTTTAGTACCTTTTGTATATATGTAATGGTGACATATTGAGTGATTTTTCTATAAATAATAATAATATTCCAAATCAATAGGTTATGACCTACTGTAGTTTCTTAAGTTTCTCAAATTACTAAAAATATACTAAACAGATAATTGTTAATTAGGCCTATGTTTTGCAGATTTTGTCAAATGACATACTAAAATAAGTATGGTTTCATTTTAATCACTATACACATCTATTGTTTAAAACATTATTTGATAACCTGCTACTATATCAGAAGGGGTAAATAAAAAACATCGTAATACCTCTTAAAGTTTATGAAATTAATTCCCCCAAAATAAGTGTGAAAACTGATATGAAAAAAAGTGTAAATAGTGTAAACAAAATTACAAAAACTTCATATTTAGAACATATCACGCATCACTCTTCTGGCAGACTTAGTTAGTTAATACATGAAAAACATGTTCTAACACGCAAAGTCGCAAATAGTCGCAAAAACGTTTTGTTTCTTTGATTTACTTCAAGGTTGCATTAATGTTTAACACAAAAATTACATTCCCCAAAATTCCCCATTTTTTGTTTTGCTAATTTTACACATTTTCTAGATTGGCAATATCATAGATTACAGATTAAATTGTTTAGTTTTTTTAATTAATGCTATCTTTTTAGTTTTCAATAAAAAAATATGCATGAAAATGTTCTAAATTGTTTATTCTTTCAATAGAACTAAGCAGAACATGAAACTACAGACAATTTTTTGTGATATAGTAACTTCAAGTAAGTTGTTAGAACAAACATATTTTGTCCCCTCCAAGATATTTTAAGACAATGTATATTATTTCGTAGATTTTTCTTGCCTTAATGTAAGAGAATAAAATTTCAAATACTTAAATCAGTAAGTAGAAGTGTTTTATTTTGACGTGGAAATGGTTTTAATATAATTTACTTAAATTTGTTATTTTTGGTTTTTGGCCGTTTTTTAATCCATTTGTGGCACTGTGCGACGGCTCGTGATAACATCAACTTTCAAACGAATCCTGATCCTCCTAGTAAATATCGACTTCGTCAAAAAGTTGGTGTCCCCGAAACTAAATATTTGCCTAAAATCTAAGACAAATATGACTATATTAAATTATATTTAATGGGTACTTACGTCTACCAACAATAGAGTTGCATGTAATATTGCACTGTATAGGAATGTTTTACTACAGGAACTCTTTAGGAGCGAATTTTCTTAGGAAAAAACTTAAGACATTTCAAGTTTTCACGCGAGTTTTTCATGACCATTTTTGTTTCTATATTTTTTACTGGCCAAGTCATGCTAAAATTAATATTTTAACAATGGAAACTTCCATGTTCCGTTTTGAAACCTCAAAACAGTATATTTTAAACCATTTAACCCTTTACTACCCAAATATTTTGTAGGGTTAAGTTATGAATGCGTGTATTTGAAAGGTTACAAATTTGTCCTTTTGCAGTAAAGGGTTAATTTTGACATTTCATATCAACAACACCAATGTAACTCGTCACTCGTGCAATAAAATTAATCTCCCCCATCGAAGTTCATTCAAGAAGGGTGACACTCGAGAAGTGACACCAAATTATTACTTGGCTGGAAACGGAATTAAATATTATCTGCCAACATAATTAAGGCTCGTATTAGTTAAATTTGTTAGTAATGGTTGACTTTTGTATCCTTTAGAAGAAACCATACGCTTCACATAAGGTTGACCACAGTTCATAAACTACTTGTGAGATAAAATTGTTTATTTCGTATACCAAAGCTTCAGTTATCATTTAGGAAACGTGACTCGTCACTCTTCTTATTAACCCTTTTAATACCGTACCAGCGCGATCATAATGTTTCACCAGAAACAATAATTATATATATACATATATATATATATATATATATATATATTATATATTATATATATATATATATATAATATATCGCACTAAAATGCGACGTTTCTACAAATGCTAATAAAGATATATATAAATTTAGTTCAGTTGTCAGAAAAGAAACCAAAAATGTGCGTAATATAAGTGACTAGTTACTAAACTATTTGGTTTTCAGTAACATAAAACTTGTACTTTTTGGTTTAAATAAAAAATAGTCGGGAACGAAAGGGTTAATAAACAGATATCAAACGCAGCCATTATTTTCAGAAACCTTTTTGATAAATCCTTCACCCCCATTTATGACGACTGTTTCTCCTGCAAAAAAAAAAAAAAAAAAATGTCGTTAGTCTAATTATTTTAAAAAATGTGTAGGTCCTATAATTTTAGCCAAAATGAAAAGTTTACCATAAGTTAACATGAGGAAAAGAAGTCAAGAAACGCTGTTTATACAGGGTATTCAAAAAGAAACGCAACCCATTGAAGAATGCATACATCATTGTAACCTACTCTTTTTTTTCCTATTTTGGGTTGCGTTTCTTTTAGAAAACTGTAATACATCCATTAAATTAAATATTATTTAATCAGAGCTGATCGTGCTGGAACCGTTCTCATCAGATCAGCGAAGTTAGGCGACTTTGGTTCGTTCAGTGGTTGGATGGGTGACCGTCTTCTGCATTTTAAATATATATATATATATATATATATATATATATATGCCTGGCTCAGGACGGTACCAGATGAGCCGGGTGTACCTGGCTATGTACGGTGGAGAGCGCAAGAGAGCAACTTGCTCCTCCACCAAGCCAGGACTAGAGGCGGGACCACCAGCTTGACCTTCGTGTGAAGAAAGACCGACGCACGGAACCCTAACAAGGTATATATATATATCGGGTGGTCCGAAAAAAATGACGCATTTTTAAAAAATTAATATCTCAGTACCCCCTTCCTTATCATGACAATTTTTATATGCAAGATACTTTCAAATTCTTTTTTTGAATGCAAGAAACGGAATTCTGATATCTTTTATAGTTTTCTCGCAATTAACAAAAGTAACAACATGGGTAAAAAAAACGAATATCATGAGAAAGGAAAATTTAATCAGAAATTTAACTAATTAATTACAGTAAATGATCGATTGGACCACCACTCTGTTGACACACTAATCTGTCTTTCTTCCACACAAAAATAATACTTCTTACTTCATTAATGCCAATTTCTTGCCAAGATTCAAGTATTTACTTTTAATTCTGATTCGGTGAATTTTCTCGTCGACCTCGGTAACCTTCTTTTAGTAACTCCCAAAAGTAGTCCATAGGAGTACAATCTGGGCTTTCTTTGTGGTGGCCACTCATTTTCGTTATTAATTTGGTGTATTGCTAATCAGAAACGACTGTGGGCGTAGCTTGTATGCGACGGTGCTCCATCTTGTTGAAAATGATAAATCATTTTCTTGATACAGGCGACGACAATCCGGCAAAATTTGTTCTTAAAAGTTCAATGTAATTTGCAGAATTCACCTTTGTCTTTTCAGTTTCAATAAAATGACATGTCTTGCCATTCCAAGAGACCCCTGCAGATATCATAACCTTTTTGGAGAATCTTGACGTTTCATGATACAATCTGTTTATTGAATGTCACACTTTTTACCACGCCCGTAGAAACATCATTTTGACGGTTTCGCGGAATTTCTAGAGTGAAATCTTTTTCATCCGTGAAGACTATTTTTAATATCAACGACAGAGAAATTATCAAGTAACTTTCTGCACCTTGTTTTTCTTTTATCCTTAACAGTATCACTTTTTCTAGAAGATACTATTCTTTTGAAGGCTTTTAGTTTTTGTGCTTTAATTATTCGGTGTACAGAAGTCTTCCAATATTCAAATGTTTAGCAATTGTTCTTTGTGACAAATGACTGGTTATTCTTGAGAGCATGATTTATCGTTGATGTAATCCACATTTTCTGGAACCGAAGCTGTTTAGGTCTACCGTCCTGGTTTTTGGCAGTACTTCCCGATTCGCGAATCTCTTTAAGAGTCTTTCCACTGCAC
>JAJOZX010012216.1:0-12500 GCA_023014485.1 Bathynomus jamesi
TATCCTTATTCGTATCCTTTAAACTAAGTCAAGAGTAGAATTTTGAGAGGGTGCAGCATGGGCTACATGTTGTACGCAATTTATGTACAGACACGAATGCAGTTCCTGTATTCTTAAGAAAGGAAGCGGCTTGTTAATAAAATAGTTTGAGCGCGCATAAATCCATTGAAAGAACGTGAAAAATGGCGTGAAAAATAAACTTGTAAAATATTAACGTCACATTTCCTAACGTCATATTCGAGTAATATTTATTAGTTTCTTCTTTTCTCACGCGTAGTGACCCGGATGAAAGTTGTTCCACCAAAGAAGACCAAGGTATCGAACCCTGTCATGAAAAGGAAGAAACGCTGGACGAAGATCCTGCTACAGCAGAGATCACTACAGTCAGATACTTCCGGTGTCCAGCCACAGTTCCGGTATCCGTTTTAAAAGCATTAGTCAAAACTAAATACCGGATACCGGAATCTTTACGGGTGAGTGAAACCGGATTTACCCCAATTCTGTTTTATTGTTTTACTTAAATTTGAACCAAAATGCAACAAACAAAATATTTTTAAATACGGAAATTATAAAAAATAAAAATTTAAATAATAAATTCAATTTATGATAATAAAATAAGCTTTTTATAAAGACTTCCTCTCCTTTATGTAATCCCCTTCAAAGCTCACACTAAAAATATAATTTTTCCCATTGCAATATATATATATATATATATATATGGGGCCCACACATTGGAATCAGTGTGGAACTTTTGACATCTAATAAAGTAATATATCCTCTTTATTTCAGAATTTGTGAATATAGTCTCCTATATATATAATATAAATAATAAATAAACTATAAACTTTAACATATGGTTATTATTTAATAAATGGAGATGATATGCAGATGTATTACATACACTGCAAAAAAAAAAAAAAAAACAAAAAAGGACGAAAGTTTGCATAAATTGATCATAAACTGTGGAGTCTTTGTATGGTTCTTCATCTCATAATTGAATTTTAAAACCTTTTAAAAATGACGAAATTAAATTTGCGTTCGTCTAATACTCTAATGCATCTTTATACGAACAACAAAAAGAGTCCCTTCTCTACACATAAATAATATATATATATATATATATATATATATATATATATATATATATATATATATATATATATATATATAATTTTTATGTATAAATAGCTTCAAATTTGTATTTCATTCATTAATTACAGCTGGAGAAAATTAGCGTTATATATCTTGCTTATAAAGTATTTAGAAAAAGGTATCAAAACTTAGCATAAAATTGGATTAATTTTTATGAAATTTGTTTCGTAAATCAGATCTGATAAATGTTTGCATTCAACTTAAAAGTGTCGAGTTAATTTGTGCCAAGTCTGGGATAAGAGAAGTTTGGCTGGATATTTAATACCAAGATTAATGGTCAAGATATTTTCAAAACTTGATAATTGCCTATAAATAACTACAATAAAAACTTACTAACACACACACACACACACACACCACACACACACACACACACACACAGTATTTATATATGAGAACTTATACACGAGGGAAAAAATTCGTGATTATTGGAAGTTCCCAAAATAACAAATAACTCTAATTTCTCTTTTTAAACATTTAAACGAAACAAATGCCCATTTTTTAAATTCTTTATCATGCGCAATCTTGGTACTAAACGCATTTCAATATTTGCATTAACAAATGCTTTGTTAGCAACACAATTGCTATTGTTTGCCTTCAGATGAGCTTTTGAAATGGACGATGCCTTCAGATAACTTCGATAATATTTATACTCTGAAATAGTAGTCACAAAGAGTATATATAATATATAATATATATATATATATATATATATATATATATATATATATATATATATATATAGATATATATATTGTTTGACAGTTAACTAACTGTACAGAACTGTAACTTATCAAGTTAAAAAGGCGTTTGACCTTTCTGAGGTGTTTCTTGAAAAAGGTTTTTTATTATTATTATTATTATTATTATTTATTATTATTTCTTTTTATTTCTTATTCAATTCGAAGGTTGAACTGCTTTACGGAGAAGAGATATTGCTCGACTCTTGGACTCTGATGGAGGTGGCCTACATATTTCAGTGGAAAAGGGTAAGTCAGCTTCACTTCAGTTTGTAGAACTGATTTATATTTAATTATCGAATAGCAGTTGATTTGCGAGCGCGATCTCTCTCTCTCTCTCTCTCTCTCTCTCTCTCTCTCTCTCTCTCTCTCTCTCTCTCTCTCTCTCTCTCTCTCTCTCTCTCTCTTAAAGAGTTATTTTAAGTAGTTATTTAAATTAATAAGGGGAAGGGAGATAACTACTTTGTTAACCGCAAGACCGCGGTGATGTATCCTAAATTAGAATGTTAATATTATTATTACAGTCATTAATATATAAACAATGGCAGACACCTCTGTACTCCCTGTTATGAGATTTTAATGAACGATATTTACCTGTGCCTGTACCGGGATAGCACACTCTCCGTTTAGCGTGTGCACGGAAAGCGTGCACGTGTGCGCGCGTATATACAGTGCATACGTATATACGCGTTCATATTTTAACGTAGTGCGTGTATAGGTTACAGTGAATATAGTGTTGAGTTCCGTTGGAGTCGCGTATGTAAATTTTTTTCTTAAAACGGTACCACACCCATCTGAAAATGTTCCTGGTTTGAAAGTCAGAATCGGCCCTTGTTTATTATTAACAGTTTGCCAATTTAATTTTTTTTTTAAAGTCTCGCGAATCCGAGTGAATTTTTTACAATTTAAATCTTAAAATTTTAAAATTTTTCATTCGTAATTACGTAAAGTTAAAAATCCCTTCATTATTTTAATGGATATCGTATATATATATTCTTTATAAACTAGTTCAATGGTTCATTGAAGAACCCCTTTTTATTTCCTAAGGTCCCCGCCACCCCAACCCCATTATCTTAGGCTCTTATTCCCGTTGCTTCGAAATGATAGCGTTTGATTGGCCTCGCGGGAACTTTTAAAAAACGAAAAAGCCTTGTCAAATTAAAAGTTTCTTCTCCGACAAATTAAAAACCATCTTTTCGTTCTCAACCATTTTTCTTTTCTTTTTTTTTTGGGAGGGGGGAGGGGGACTTTTTTTTTTTTTTTTTTAAAGAGAGGCTTTTTAATAAGGGAAAAGAACACATTTTTAGAGATTTTAATTAATAATGAGGAACGCATATCTGGCCTTCCATTGTTCCTAGGATCAAAATCAATTAATTTCGGCGAGAATTCTTAACCAAAAGAAATATTTTTGATTTGGAGATTTTCGTTTTTTGTATGTAAAGACCACACACACACACACACACACACACACACACTCTCTCTCTCCTCCTCTCTCTCTTCCTCTCTCTCTCTCCTCTCTCTCTCATCTCTCTCTCTCTCTCTCTCTCTCTCTTTATATATATATATACATACATATATATATTGTCTTTCTCTTTTGATTGGACTTGAATAAGGTTTCCTCGTTCATGAAGTGGCCGCCGTTATGGCCTGCCGTTGTGGCCTTCCATCGTCTATCGATTTGCGTTCGATGATCGTCCGCATCGAGACGCGATTTCGCTTCAAAGGACACTTCGCCGACTCCAAATTAGAGAGAGAGAGAGAGAGAGAGAGAGAGAGAGAGAGAGAGAGAGAGAGAGAGAGAGAGAGAGAGAGAGAGAGAGAGAGAATAACATCTAATAAGAAAACGAAAATAAATAAATAACAAAAATATAATAAATACAAAATAAACGGAGAAAATAGACCAACAAAATGCAAACAAGGAACAGAAAGATAAACACAGATCAAAAATAAAATAAATGAAAGACGAAGGACAGTAAAGAAATTGAAACTTGGAACAAACACAAAAATATCTAAAACAAAAAAGAAGAAAAAGAATAAAAAAAATAAAAAAAAGAACAAAGAACAATGAAAAAAAAACAAGGAACAAATATTGAAGTTAGAAAAACAAAAGAACATAAAATTATAAAAGTGAAAATAATTTGTAAACAAGAAAAGGTAAAACGAAATATTTTTAATATGAAGAAAAAGGAATCATAAAAACTGTGTCAAACAAAACAAAAAAAAACAAAAAAAATTCAAAACAAAATTTATTTTAAAAATAATTCAATATAAAATGATGACCTTTTTACTTAAAACAAAAAAAAAAGATGTAAAACAGAAGATAAGCCAAAAGAGAGAAAAAGAAGCAAAACAACAATAGAGACCCCCCCCCCCCCATGCAATAAGAGTTGTCTCGTTCATTCTTTGGATACGCCACCGCATTACATCATCAGCATATGCGAATAAAAAGAATAACAAATACCATAAATTAAAGACTTCCGATCCGTGCGTGTCTTTGTGATGCGCAGAATGGATTTGGCGCCGTCTCTCATGCAAAGAATCGCGCATTTTATTCCCCTTCGCATGTCTTCCATAATACAAAATTTAACTTAATACCCTGCAATCCTTATTTCGTACATGTACCTTAGGATCATGTTCACACACACACACACACACACACACATATATATATATAATTATATATATATATAATATATATATATATATATATATATTATATATATATATATATATATATATATATATATATATTATATATGGGATGAATTTCACAATTAAACACGTGAAATGATGATGATGCAAACCCACAGGAAAAAGAAAAACGATTCAAAGGCCTTTCGTGTTTTCAGAGCTACAACCTCGTCAGGGAATGACGATCACTGCGATGCCACTCATTCCCTGACGAGGTGTAGCTCTGAATACACGAAAGCCTTGGAATTGTTTTTTTCCCTTGTGTTTCATCATATATATATATATAATATATATATATGTGTGTGTGTGTGTGTGTGTGTGTGTGTGTGTGCACGTACGTGTGCGCGCGTATAATGTGTTATTCATTCATTCATATATGCGATCGGGGCATTTGGAAACGATATGCAAACAAGTAATGTAAACATATATCGTCCATTGCACCATTGCATCATTGCAAATAGCTTCTCTAACAAAAAAATATTACCACTACACAAACAGCAGGACAATGAATGCGTTACAGGTTTTATATATATATATTATTATATATATATTATATATATATATATATATGGGAATGAACTCAGAATTTTCACCTGAGGTTTTTTATGATACACACAGACCGTGCATGAAGAAAGAACCTTCTGGGATAATTAAATCCGCTATAGTCCGAATAAGTAATGGTAAATGACAATACCATAGTTTTTCTTTTTCATGATGCTAGCCCGACGTGGGCAACGGTCACTCGCAAAGAGGTCTCATAAATATAGCTTCCCTCACCAGCTATCTGCAAAGCAGACAGGATCCAGCTTTGGACATGGATCTAGGGTTTAAAGCAGCCTAGCCCTGCTACATTTAGAACCTCAATATAAGCAAAAGACTCGCTGTGACGTGAAGACAGCGAGTCTTTTGCTTATATTGAGGTTCTAAATGTAGCAGGGCTAGGTTGCTTTAAACCCTAGAGCCATGTCCCAAAGCTGGATCCTGTCTGCTTTGCAGATAGCTGGTTTGGTGGAGGAACAAGTTGCCCTCTTACAGTCTCCATCACTCATAACCAGGCACACCCGGCTCCTCTGGTACCGTCCTGAGCCAGGCACCAGTGATGTTCCTGATCTCCTTCGGAAGCTGGATGAATAGTCTTGGGCTCCTGACAACCGAGCTATTTTCCTTTAGAGTTGAGGGTATCCCTTTTCTGACCTGTAGTTTCGGAACACTACACATTCTACCTTTCCTCTTTTTCACTATTGTTTGAGTAGTTACTGGGTTCAGTTTGAGGTTAGATACCAGTTTTTCTACTATTTTGCACGTGTAAGTCATGGTGTACTTCTCTCTTCTTCTTTTCAGTGAATATAGATTTAATTTACGAAGTCTTTTCCAATAGTCGAGTGCTTTGCAGTGCTCCATCAATCTTAACTGTGAAATTTCTTTGAATTTTTTTATAGTTTATTAATTTCTTCTTTTTTATATGGGAACATCAAGAGTGAGCAGTGTTCAAGTTTTAGTACGATCAGTGTTTTCAGCAGGGGAATCATTACTCTCTCGTCCCTTCTTTTAAAGGTTCTCACTAGCTGTCCCGACAAATAACGTGGTGTGTAAAAACGTGGGTACAATATCATCCCAATTATTTCAATTTCGACTTTTTCGATTAAATCCCAACTGGGGGGGGGGAGAGGGGATGAGATTAAAAAAAATAATTATTTGTAACCATAAAAAGCCGCTTTCATTAAAGTTTTTAGCGACCCCCCCTCCTCTTCTACCTTAACAAAAGCGTAAGCGACTAAAAAAAATTACAATATTACTCCAGGTTACTGACTTACATTATCATGGACAAAAAATTACACAAAAACCGAAATATATATTATATATATATATATATATATATATATATATATATATATATATATATATATATATATATATATAATATATGATGAAAATAACCACGAAGGAAAAAGGAAACACATCATAAATATTATTCACGTGTTACTTTCGTGAAATAATTTTCTTATATATATATATTTCTCCTTTTATAACTGAAAGAAAACCTATACATATATAACATTATCACGTATTGTAGTTTCGTTATATAGAATTCCTTTATATATGAAATACAATATATCATTAGAAGGTTATTATTTGTTTTGTGTATAACGACTTTCCACATAATGTACAGAGGAGAAACCAATGTCTCCCGCCACTGAAAATCGCTCAGAGGGAAGGAGATGATAAAAAATATGTACATCCAATTTTTCCCCTCTTTTTTTTTTCCTTATTTTTTCTTTAGTTTCCCCTCGTGGATTTATATCGACAGTTTTAATGAAACTGTCTTTTATCTTACATATGGTATGAGGTAAAAGTATTAAGAATGTAGCTTTTTCCTTTTTTTGTTTGTGTGTGTGTGTGTGTGTGTACTGAAAAAATTAGAATATAAAGTACATATATAATTTTATTTAGCGTGTGTGTGAAATATGATATCTCATTTTGGCTGAAAAAAAAATTATATATATATATATATTAATAATAATGAAATATGATATCTCATTTTGGTTTAAAAAACTAAATAAAATTTATATATATATATATATATATATATATATATATATATATATATATATATATATATATGGGATGAATTTCACAATAAAACACGTGAAATGAATGAATGCTGCAAACCCACAAGGAAAAAGAAAAACGATTCCAAGGCCTTTCGTGTAGCTTTGAATACACGAAAGGCCTTGGAATCGTTTTTCTTTTTCCTTGTGGGTTTGCAGCATATATATATATATATATATATATATATATATATATATATATATATAATGGTTTACTTTTTGTTGTTTTCGATGTAGTCGCGGGATAGTGACAAGAATACACAAAAGCGAGAAGTGGAAGACTCGTCTCAATCGATCAACTTGATTTATTGCACATCAGACACACTATTTCACAGGCACTCGTGCTTACCCCTCTCCATCCACATATAATCTGACGCATGCGCAGTAGTTCCCGTTAACCGAAACCATTTAAGATTCGATTTGCCAATAATTGGGATCATAATGATAATTGGGAAGGTACGCGATTCTATTAATGATCGATAGATGCGCGGCTCAGTTTCACTGATACAGTATAGGCGATGCGATCCTTCGTAATTTAGTTAATTATTCGGCTTTGGAAATTTGGTTTTCAACCTCTTTTTGCGTTCATGAATTAAACTATCGTCTTTATTCATGATTACGTAATGTTATTAACGTCCATAAAATTATTTACTGAAGCGAGTTTACTCTATTTTGCTGGCAATAGTGAGCGCAAGGTCGTCATGCACGACAAATGATTGCATGCAAATTTGTAGGCATGCATTGCGTGACCTTTTGGCAATGTTTATATTTTCTCGTTTTAAAGTAATTTACTATAACTTCATGTTTGAAAATAGAACTGTTAAAAAAATATTAACACAAGTTAATTAAAAAGAAAATTAAATACTCTACATTGTATTTATGTAAAGACGAAATAACACACAAAAGTGTGTATATATATATATATATATATATATATATATATATATATATATATATTTTCCTGTGTGTGCACGTTTAGAGAGAGAGAGAGAGGAGAGAGAGAGAGAGAGAGAGAGAGAGAGAGAGAGAGAGAGAGAGAGACTCCCGCCACTCTCCCAACTGAGTTCATCTTATTTGCATTTATACTCGCGTCTATTGTAACTCTTATGGTCATAATAACTGTTAATTTGAATTCGCGCGCAAGAAATGCTTTTCATACTTTAAACAACAGCAATTGACAACTTAATGACACCGACATGACATTTACAATGTTTGAAGTCTGAATTTGTCGTGTAAATATTTTTAACGAACTAAAAATCAGAGAAAAAATTGTTTAAGTCACGTATGATAAAGATGATACTTATAATAAAGTGTATTTTTATTCATTGCTTTATGAGAGAATGTAATTATGTACTAAATTTTAAATTAAAAGATACCACTGAAGTATTTTCTTTTTCTTTTTTCAGGAGACTCCGATGGAACTTAGTTTTCAAGTTTTAATTACCAAGAAAGTTAAGAGGAAAAGAATTCGACTCGTCCGCAAGAAGAAGGAACCAAACAAGTCAGAGGGAAACCCTTTGGGGAATTCATCGCGAGCGAAAAATAACGATAACGGCCCCCAAGAACCTCCTTTGAAAATTCCTCGAATAGAAGAAGAACCGTCGTCCTTTTCATCCACAACCGACGAACATCATCATCATCATCCCCGGCCCCCAACACCCCCAGAAACCCCAGATGGGCCGGCGGATATGAATGTAGATTCCGACAATCCTCCCAATTTTCTTCCCAAGTCTCCGACCGTAAAGCGAGAGGAGAGTTTTACGGATGCTTGCAAAACCTCATCGAAATCCAAAGACCATGAAATCGGGTATACTACGTTAGAGGCCGGAGACTCTTTATTTACAGAAAACAAAAATAGTGAAGATTCCGAAACTTATAAAAATGAAGCCGATACTGCGGAAGACCAAAGATATTACTCCGAAGAACCTGAAAGTAGTTCCAAGAATACGGAAGAGGAAAGGTACGAACGGAGTAATTCCTTAACAGAGGAGGAAGACAATGTCCGAATGGATGACGATTCAGCCGACTTTGCTGGAGATCAAGATTCCGAAGCTCCCCTTGAAGTAGACACGAGTCACGAAACTGAACCAGAGGCAGAGAATGAAGGAGAAATGGATATGGATAGGGAAGACAGCAACAAATATGAAAGATCACATAAGAATGAAGAAATTGATGAAGAAGAACAAGGCGACAGTGCTATTGATGTGAATGAAACTAGCGCCAGTGAAGTTATAGACAGTGATGATAAAGATACCGACTTCAATGTAAGCACAGAATCCATTGACGTTGAAGGAAATGTAAATAACAGAGAACAGAAAACTGATGATAAATCTTGTAACGACGACGATAAGCAGGAAGAGGCGCCTCTCAACTTAGTTCGTCAATCGAATTCAATAGAAGAAAACGCGGCAGATAATGAAGAGAAGAAAAAGCAGAAAGATGGAACGAGCGGCACGGATGATTTGGGGGTGCTGGATTTATCCTGTCACGCGAGATCGGTCAGAGCACAAAGGGAGAACTTAGACTCCCCGGTAACTCCTTCGCCATCTCCTCCGTCGTCAGAAAGCGAACGTGATTCTAAGAGTCACAGTATCCAAAATTTCTTGAATTTATCTCAAGGTAATTCCGCCAAAAGATCAGTGAAAGGTACTCTGAAGCAAGGACAACAAAATGGACAATCGAGGGAAATGTCACCGGGACCAAATAATCTTTTGGCGTCTCCTGCGGTCATTTCTCCACGTCCTCCTTTACCTTTGGATTGGGTACGACCACCTTTAGTTGGTGCCACTGTGGCTCCGCATGCGGCTGCTTTTAGGGATCTGGTAACCCTCTCCCACGCAGCTGTTCAACTTCAACTAGCCATGGCCCATGCGCAGGCTCAGGCTCAAGCACAGGCGGAAGCACAAGCGCAAGCCCAAAAAATTAAAGCTCAAGTACAAGCCAATGTACTGAAGAACTTAAAAGCAAGCGAATCGTTAAGTTTTGTTAATGGTTCCGGGGATACTTTAACTATAAGTCCAATTCCTGGAAACCAGGGGAACCCAAAACAAAAGACGTCGTCCAAATTATCTAAAAACAAAATTAATTCTGTGAATCAGAACGGTACATTGAACAAAAACGTTGTTGGGTCTTCAGCCGGTCATAACAAATTAGGAAAGACATCAAATTCACCTTTACTAAATAAATCTAATAAGGAATTCCCCGTTCATAGTAGTGGTAACAGCATTAACAAAACTAACAACAATAACAGTATTAACAGTAATAACACTTGTAATAGTAATAACGGCAACCTTAAATCCGCTCATGGCAACCTAAAAACAGCACTTCCTAAATCACCTTCAACCTCTCTAAAAATTCCCAATATTCACGTAAACTCCAAAAACAGTTCAAATAAAATGGAGAAAGATAAGAAGGAACACGATAAAGATAAAGAAAGAACGGGTGATCCCGTTTTTAAAATTACCAACCAAAAACTAATAGAATTTGTTCGACAACAACACTTGAATAATAAATTGAAACAAAGTAGTAGTAATAACAATGGTAAAACAAATTCAAATTCAAATGAAAGTTTAACCATGAAAATCAGTACAAACAGCTCTTCCATGACATCGGGACAGAATTCGAAACCAACTGTAAAACCAACGTTAGCAGTGGTTCCTACATCGTCTAATCTGAATAACAAATCGAATAATCCTATGACAAAGGGAAGTAATGTGCCAGGAAGCCATAAACCTTCAACAAACACTTCTGCAAGTTCTAATCCGATTTCCTCTTCGTTGACAAAGGTTCCAGCGCAGACAATAACGTCAACAAGCGGGACTAAACCGAATTCAATTAGCTCGGAGAAGACCGACAGGCTTCTTCAGAATGGTAAATCTCCTTCAAGCAGCCTTACGCCTAAATCTCTAAGCATTTCCTCTTCAGCCTCATCTACAAATACCCTTCGTACCACAAATACCCACGTCCGTCAGATTCCGAACCCTTCACGACTTCATCAGCAGTCGGAGAATCGTCTCTCGGTGGGTATGGGCAGGGTAGGAGGGGTAACCAAGAAGGGCATTTCTTCCGGTTCTCAACCCGAGGGCCTGAGTCGAATAGAGAGCTTAACCCGCTCTTTGCACGAGAAAGTAGCAGCCTCCGCAGGAGTAACGACAGGCGTCCTAAATTCTCTCGCGAGATAGGATTCAGATAATGTTTCCTAATAAGTCTAAATCATTTTTATATCCTTTGTAAAAAAAATTCTTTTTGTTTTGCCGTAGTTTTTAAATACTTGAGTTACCGCTATTTTACCAAAGCCAATAATAATTATTTCAAAGTAAGATTTTTTTTTTTTTTTTTTTGTAACTTTTACAAGAATGTGATGCTAAAATTATTCATATGTGTAAATAGAGAGATCGTTTTGTAAATAATGAAAACTCACTGAGGAAGTGAACGGATAAACCGGTGCTTTTCGAACTAGGAATGATGATATCATTAAAAAAAGGAAAAAAACAAGACCTGACTATCGAAATAATTCACTTAGTGTCGAGTACAATGTGTTTTTTACTCAATTATTAGAGGATGAAAGGCAAAAATTGTTTTCACATTTTAGCCTCGAGAAGGGAATGGTTTTAATAGAAAAATTGCTGTAAATTTAAGTAGAATTTATATTTCTTTAGTCTTAATCGAAAGAATGTTTGTTTTTTGTTATTTTAGCGAAATTTAAAGAAAAAATGTTAAAATAGGCTTGTTTTTACTACAAAAACAACAATAATAATAATAATAATAACAATAATAAACACAGCCATTTTAAAATCAACATAAAAATGTTAAAATTTTTATTTTCAGTTTTTATCTTCTTTTACGGTACACTCATTTAAAAAAAAATTAAACAATTTATATTATATATATATATATATATAATCCTTGGTTAATCTTTGGTTAGCTTCCGCCTGAATTGTTTATTCTGACGAAGGTCAAGCTTTTCACTCCATCTCAGACCTACAGTTTAACGTGGAATCCGAACCACGCCCCACCAGCAGCCCAGCGTCTAGGCCATCCAGGGTACCCATTTATCTACCAACCACTTTCGTTATTGTGTGGAAGGATGAACAGCTGGGTTTTGCTGCGCGCCGCCTGCAGTCACCGGGTCTCGAACCCGGGGCCGATGGATTCGTAGTCAGCGACGCTAACCACTACACCACCGAGGCGTATATATATATAAATAATATATATATATATATATATATATATATAATATTTTAAAACATTACAACAATTAGAACAAATGTATGGCTCGTGAACCATCAATTACACGCATGTAATCATC
>JAJOZX010012216.1:17500-42500 GCA_023014485.1 Bathynomus jamesi
CCAAATGCCGTAATTCTTCTACATACTCGCAGAAACCAATGCCCCAAGGGGGCACCTCCCGCATGCCGTAACATTATATACATTCAACTGCAAAGAACACGCAGTATAAACAACGTAAAGAACGACGCTTGTATAGGATATTCCGCGCAAGACGAGAAGAGAGAACGAAACATGAAAAAATGAGGTAACCACCCGGGAATCGAACCCGGGATCTTCCGATTGCCGTCAGATGCGATACCATTACACCATTTTTTCATTTTTTTTCATTTGTTTTTCGTTCTCTCTCTCTCGTCTTGCGCGGAATATCTCCTATAGAAGCGTCGTTCTTTACGTTGTTTATACTGCGTGTTCTTTGCAGTTGATGTATATATATATATATATATATATATATATATATATATATATATATATATATATATATATATATATATATATATATTAAAACTCATAATAATAGTAATAGTATGTAATGACTGTGATATCCATTTTTTAATGTAGGTTTTGTACTTATATCTTTCATTCATTCATTGTGAAATACCTGAAGATTATAGAGAAATATAACAGAGGGAACAATCCAAAAAGACACTCTATTCTTTTCTCCCGCTTGAGGGCATCAAGTTGTAGTGATACCCCAGTGGTCAAATCGAACGCCCACCGTCAGAAATTATTGTGAGCGAGCCGAAGAAAAGTTATCTGATTGTATATAATTTACCTTGTTCATTTTATTTATATATTCTTAATTCAATATAGCTATTTCAAGAGAGGGTACATTACATATATACACACAGTATATATAATATATATATATATATAATCTAAAGGACTGCCAGGCGGACTGTGAAAACTGAATTTTGTGTTGACAAAACAGAAATACAAATTGACAACTGTAACGTACCCCGAGCCGACAGAACAGTAAGGCGTAAAGGAGGATGTGCTATTTACACACGCGAAAGACATATGGCAGAAATGACTATAAGTACTTCAAAGAACTACGTGGAATGTGCAAGAGCAAAAGTTGAAAAATTAAATATGGTACTAATTGCAATGTACAGACCCCAAAACACGCCAACTTTAAAATTCTCAGATTCCATTACAGAGGTCAGAAACTCGGTAAAATATCTACACTCTCCAACCCCAAATATTTTTCTCTGTGGTGATTTTAATTTTCCATTCATGAAATATAAAAGGATAAGAAAAAATATATGCATACACCAAGACAAGGGGGGCACACGGGAAGACCAGGAGCAGGCAAAAATGCTACTAGCTCTAGCCAATGAATTTATGTTAACACAAGAAATAACAGAAAACAAGAAAAAACAACTGCCAAGATTTGGTATTCACAAACAACAGCAACCTAATTGATCGGGCTAACCTTAGAGTGGTTCTCGGGCTAACCTTAGGGTTGATCTTAGGGTCTTTGTTAGCCTTAGCTTCTGTAGATCTGTAGATAACATAGAAATATCCCCAACTATAATATCTGATCACAACATTATTGAAATAACAAGCAATATAAAAGCAACAGGAAAGGAAAGAACACGCACTATTGAAAGAAGCAAATTTTAAATTTTTCATTTTCACTCCAAAGCTATAAACTGGGAAGGTGTTGCATCCAGCATGGAAGTAATAGATTGGAAAACCATCTTCAAGGCCAAGACAACGGAAGAGATGCTAATGATCTTAGAGGAGAAGAAGCTGGAAATTGTGGAAAGACGTCCCAAAAATGCAACAAAGAGGAAAGAGAAGCAGGTTCGAGAGACAAAAGAGGTCAATATTTTGCAAGACAAAAAGAGTGACTGCAAAATTAAGAAACTGCAAAGACAACATCAGAAAAATATTAAATGCTAAACTGCAGATTATAGATTGCATCATACATAACTTAATTAAGAAGCATGCAGAAAAAGACGACGACGACGCTATCGAAGCGATAAAGGTTAACTCAAAGTACTTCTATAATTTGGAAAAAGGAAGTCGAAAAATCACACGACTATCGGACCTTTGTAAAATGAAGACAATGCTTTATCTGATGATCTAACAGAAGTATCTGAAATATTAAGAGCTCAGTACGAATCATCTTTCAGTATCCCAAAAACTGACAAACTGATATGCGATAGAAACGCGTTCTTTGAAGAACTACAAGGGAAAAGTATAACGGACTTCGATTTTATAGCAGATAATATTACATAAGTTATAGGGAAACTAAAAGCACACACGGCGGCAAGACCGGACAAATGGAATGCCACACTGATCAAAAACTGTAAGAATGCAATCGCTGAGCTTCTATATTGGGTATGGAGACGATCACAATACACGGGAGAAATACCGGGCATCCTGACTCAGAGAGCGAGCAGTCGCAATATACGAGTATAACGGATATCGATCCGAGGCCAAAAAATAAGCTAGTGTGTCGCTTAAATCCCATCTCACTAAAATATTTGAAAGAATAGTTAGACAGAAAATCTATGACTTTTTGGAAACTGATAAAAAATTAAATGATAACCAACATGGATTTCGGTCAGGCAATCATGCATATCACAACTAATCTAATGGAACACAACATTATTGATGCACTTGAAAGTAATGAAAACTATGATGTAATATACACAGACTTTGCCAAGGCATTCGACAAGTGTGACCATGGAATCATAATACATAAACTGAAATATATCGGAATAACAGGAAAAGTAGGGAAATGTAGATATAATTTCCTTAGTGAGCGGCGGCAAATCATTACAATTCAAGGAATATCTTCATCAGAATCAAAGGTCCTCAACTCAGACTACAAGGAACAACATTAGTTCCATTATTCTTCATAACCATGCTACTGACATAGATGAGGACGTTACCAGAGACAGTACAGTAACATCCTTTGGCGATGATACGAACAGAATCTACAAGTGGTCGGAAGACAACAGTATAAAATTTAACACTGAAAAATTTCAACTGTTAAGGTATTGAAAAAGGGAGGACCTAAAATCCATGGAATATTATACCCCAAATGGACAGGAAATTCAGAGAAATTGTAAAGCAAAAGATTTAGGAGTTGTAATAACTGGTGATGTGAAATCTAAAACAAAATGAGATAGCAGAAAACCTTTAAACGAAGGGATAAGAATATGATGATTCCTCTATTGAAAACACTGATCATACCCAAATTGTAATGCTGCTCGGTCCTAACATCCCCATATAAAAAAAAGACATTAGTCAGCTAGAAGGGATTCAGAGAAGCTTCACAGCCAAGATCAATGGGTGCAAAGAACTAAAGTACTGGTAAAAGTTACGTGAATTAAACCTATATTCACTGGAAAGAAGAAGAGACACACACACCATTATTTACACTTGGAAAATAATGGAAAAATTAGCCCCTAATCTTACTCTGAACCCTATAACCCCCTGAAACATCTGGATAGTAGAAAAGGAAGAGTGTGTCGTGTTCCCAAATTAAAGGCTGGACAGGGAACATCCTCAATCTCGAAGGAAAATAGTTTTGTTATAATGTTATAATGTTTCAGACCAACAAAGACCCTAGGATCCACTCATGGCTGGTCTACCTAACTGTGTTCGTAATTGTGTATTGTGTATGTCCTCCGTGGTGGCGGAGGGGACCTACAATTTTACGTGGGTTCCGAACCACAAGACCATAAGAAATTTATGTAACAACTGCCTGTACATTGGCAACGACCAATTTTTACAAAGCTAAATAATTATCAATTTAAAACTAATTAATTATCGATTTAAAACTAATTAATTATCGATTTAAAACTAAAGATAGAATCTCTTCATCCAGAGGATCAAGTCATAATAGACTACTATCCACAAATATGTTACACTCTATATCTATTTATAACCGACATGCAAATATATCAGATCCAAAGAATCCAGTCAATTTCATTACGGTATCCATCAATACTAGTACCTTGCCAACGAAAAATAAGTCACGGTCCATATCGATTGCGGACCAAGTCAAAATTTACAACCATATACATTACAATATATATACTTAGGAGGAAAAGTGTAGGTGTGGCTGTAAAGACTGTACAGTAATGTAGAAATGTGTGTGCACCGATTTTGGGTCTCCCATTTCAAGGTGTTTGTGGGGTAAATGAAGATCATGAGTTTTTCAATACCTCACAGTACTATGGGGAGCACCGTTCGGCAGAGGAATCTCTTTAAATGGGGTGTGTAAGGACAGAGAGTATCCCCAAACCCAAGATGCTGCCTCCCTATATCCCACAACACTTATGTTGAGCTGTGGGATCTATCACCACAAAGCCTTAATTTTACTACCTTAAACTATACCCAATCTATCAACATATGCGTCTAATCGATTTTTAAACATGTTTATAGACGTGCTACTAATTACTTCTACCGGCAAACTATTCCAGCTATTTACTATTCTATGAGTAAAAACGTTTTTGGCAACTGCTGTCTCGAACCTTCTACTTGTCAACTTATACCCGTTATTTCTAGTCCTATTATATTGAGATATTTCGAAAAAAGCTATCTCTATCTACGTTATCGAACCCATTCATAATTTTGAAAACTTGGATTAGATCACCCCTTAGCCTCCTAGTCTCGAGTGTTGTCAATTTTAACTCCTAAAGCCTATCCTCGTACGACTTTGACCTAAGCGACCCAAGGAACTAAGGAACACGAGTGGTGTAGCGGTGGACATCTTCAAAAGAAGATTAGACGCCTGGCTTAGAACAATCCCAGATGAACTGGGCGTACCTGGCTATGTGAGGTGGAGCGTACAAGAAACCAACTCTCTACTTCACCAGGCCAACTCGAGAGGAGGGGCGACAAGCTTGACCTTCGTGAAATGAGGAATCATCGCACGAAACATCAAAAGAAAAGGAAAGGTGTATATACAGTATATACATGAAAAATTGCCCCTATCAGGGTTTGAATCCATTACCTTTTGAATAGAAGGTGAAGATGTTAACTACTACACTATGACAGAATAGAAGTTAATACAACCTGTCATGCATTTAAACAACCAAGGAAACGCATAACACTTTCGTTTCCAGAGGCATTTTACTTGTTAACCCTCCCGCACTCAAGGTAATGACCAGCATTTCATTGAAAATACCTGGTGCAACGCTGGGTCCGATAAATGGAATATCAGGCCTGAAAAAAATCGTGTGTTCATGCATGACACACACACACACACACACACACACACCCATATATATGTATATATATACAGGGTGCGGCATAAGTTGGTTTCCCGAGAATAATGGAATCACCTTGTGAAGAATAATATTTATCATTTACTACAGAAATTATTCAAAGTGTCCTCCATCATGTTTAATACATATGTTGCATCTCTGAAACACTGAACAACAAATAGCGCAGCACAGTTCTTTGTTATTATTCAACGTCTCGAACTCTTGGCGTATCAAAGTCTTCGTGTGATCGAAGTCTTGAGGTTTCTGGCCGTAGATTCTATCTTTGATTATACCCCACATTGAATAATCACATCACAGTGATTATTCAATGTGGGGTATAATCAAAGATAGAGTCAACGGCCAGAAACCTCGGAACTTCGACCACACGATGACTTTGATACACCTAGAGTTCGAGACGTTGAATAGTAACAAAGAACTGTGCTGCCCTATTTGTTATTCAGTGGTTCAAAGATGCAACGTGTGTATTAAACATGATGGAGGACACTTTGAAAAATTTCTGTAATAAATATTATTCTTCACAAGGTGATTCCATTATTCTCAGTAAACCGACTTATGCCGCACCCGTTTTATATATATATATATATATATATATATATATATACAGGGCGTCCCAAAAAAATGTATACACACTTTAACAGCTGATAGCTCAATTGATGTTTCTTTCTTTCCAAGTTAAACCCATTAGAATTAATAATGGCAGTCAGACTAAGCTTTGAACAAAGGAAATTCATTCTAAAATGCTACTGGAAGTGTGAAAACGCAGTTGAAGTGCAAAGACAGTTTAGGAGGGAGCTTCAAACAGATCCACCAACGCGACTTACCATCACTCGAATTAGAGATAAGTTTGAAGCCGATGGAACTGTTCAGAATGTCCACAAGAAGCGTTCCGGAAGACCACGGACATCGACAAGCCCCACAAAGCAAGAAAGAGTACTGGAAACGTATCACCAAAGTCCAAGAAAATTTGTGCGGCAAGCGAGTCGTGAGGTAGGAATTTCAGAATCGTTTGTCCAACGCATTTTGAAGCGCTGTCAATGGAAAAGTTACATTCCAAGATTAGTCCATGCTATTAATGAAGATGATGATGATGATCCGGACCGAAGAGTGGAGTATTGCGAGTGGTACTTGGCACGATGTGGATGTGGATTGGACGAAGGGGTTTCGTAGAATACCCTCCGCGTTCACCAGACCTCACACCACTAGACTTTTTTTTATGGGGATACTTAAAAGACAAAGTCTACGCTATAAAACCTGCAACAGTCGCTGAATTGAGAGCAGCCATTGAACGAGAATGCACACAAATACCAAACGAAATGTTTCGTGATGTTTGCGATTCCATTGCTTCGCGTTATCAGCAGTGCCTGGACCAGAACGGACGTCAGTTTGAAAACAGGCGTTGACAAAACAATTAAATAATGTCTGTAGATTCTATTACATTTTGAAAATGAAATGTATTTTAATAAACACTGCCTTTATAATTATTTAAAATGTGTATACATTTTTTTGGGACGCCCTGTATATATATATATATATATATATATATATATATATATATATATATATATATATATTATATGATATATATATATATATATATATAATATATATATATATATGGGATGAATTTCACAATAAAACACGTGAAATGAATGAATGCTGCAAACCCACAAGGAAAAAGAAAAAAACGATTCCAAGGCCTTTCGTGTATTCAGAGCTACACCTCGTCAGGGAATGAAGATAAAAGGCGAGATGCCCATAGATATATACAACAGGAAAAACAAAACAATTAGCACATACTTAACAAGGGTTAATGAGAGGCAAAAGAAATTTTAACATGATATTGTCAATTTTATACATTCCCGCACTGTTATTGAAATTGTTTTTAAAATGAATAAATGCACATTCTAGAATATTTCTTTCTATTATATCTGTTTTTAACAAGCGCTTTAGAACTATCCCACTTGATGCTATGGTTACATCTATACATATGGTTAAATAAAGCCTACTAATAATAACTCTTATGTGCATTTTTATTCTGACCATCATCCTTCGATTAAATCCTCTATTTTCTCTGCTATGTTTCTTCGAGCATTGAGAGTTGTCAGTCCTGAATTTTTAGATTCCGAGTTATGCAATATCATGAATATTGGTACTAAATTATGTTATCCTATTTCATTTTTAGATAACTGTCTTAAGAAAGCCAAGAATAGGTATTATAATAATGTAATTGTAAAGGAATTTCAGCGTAAAAATATCCTTAGCCTACCTTACCATGTTAATTTTCAATACCTTTCAACTGTACTTAAAGCAATTGGCATTAATGTAATCTTTAAGTATAATAATACTGTTAAATCACGCCTAATAAAGAATAGCCCTGATAATGTTGTTGGTTGTGTGTATTCGATCGGATGTACACAATGTAACTCAGTATATATAGGCCAAACCGGCAAAACGTTAGATATTAGGGTAAAACAGCATAAATATGCTTGTAGAACAGCTAATAATTCCAATGCTTTATTTAACCATATGTATAGATGTAACCATAGCATCAAGTGGGATAGTTCTAAAGCGCTTGTTAAAAACAGAGATATAATAGAAAGAAATATTCTAGAATGTGCATTTATTCATTTTAAAAACAATTTCAATAACAGTGCGGGAATGTATAAAATTGACAATATCATGTTAAAATTTCTTTTGCCTCTCATTAACCCTTGTTAAGTATGTGCTAATTGTTTTGTTTTCCCTGTACGTTGTATATATCTATGGGCATCTCGCCTTTTATCTTCATTCCCTGACGAGGTGTAGCTCTGAATAAACGAAAGGCCTTGGAATCGTTTTTTTCTTTTTCCTTGTGGGTTTGCAGCACACACATATATATATATATATATATATATATATATATATATATATATACACATTTAGGATAAAAACGAAGACGTAGAGCAAAAAAGTCAGTATATTTGGCTGCAGCCGACGTTTCGGGCAACTCTACCCATTTTCAAGGCCTAATAAATAAAAAGCTAAAATTAATGCATGACAAAAATATATGAATGTCAAAAACTAAAACTAATTTATAGTACAGAATAAAACCACTTCAAGAATAAAAATTAAAAAGCATAAAACAAGCATAAGCCAAAAACAAAAAGTAAAAATTATATACATGACAAATATACACATGATAAAAATAAAGCTTAAAAACTAAAAACATTCAAACATAAATTAGTTAAAAACTTTACTAATAAAAAGTTAAATGAAAAAACGCAAAAGTGCACCAAACATACCATGCTCACTTGACAGCCACAAACAACTGAGGCGAAAAGGAGACAGGGTCAAGGGGAAAAACAGAAAAAAAAAAAAATTTAGTTTGTAGGTATTCTAATTAATATAAAGGGGGTAACAGCTAGAATCAATATTTAAACTGGAGTTCAGAAATTTAATGCACAGAGATTCGTAAATACGGAGAGAGGACGGGCATTTTAAAGATTTAAGAATTTTAAAGTTATTAACGGAAATATCAACCTTACACTTAACAGAATGATTTCTAATGGCAGACTGTTCCTTTTTAGATAAAACTTTCCCTGTCCTATGGCTAATACCCATATGGGAGCAAAATCTTGCCTGCAAAGAACGAACTGTGCTGCCAACGTAGTTCCCCTGGGAACACCCAGGGCAGGTAAACAAATAAACGACAGAACAGTTCATCGCAGGGGGGATTTTGTCCTTACAACGGAAAAAACATTCAAGGGTATTATTATTTACAAAAGCAACCTTAAAATCAGTGTGAAAATAAAATTTCCTCACCACACTCAACAATTGCTTTTTCACAAAAGTGTTAAAATGGTAGAGATCAGGTAAAACAAGATATTTACAATTCTTAGGAACATCATACGTTGGGATGAGGTTGGGGGAATAAACATTATTAAGAAATTTACCAATAATACCTTGTACAAGATCCCGTGGAAAACCATTTTTAAAGAAAAAATCAGTAAGGAATTCAAACTCATTATGAAGCAGAGCAAAGTTTGAGCAAATATTATAAGCTCTATGCACTAAAGTGCGAATGGAACTTAGCTTGTAATTAAAATCGCAAAAACTATAAAAATTAAAACCTAAACCCGTAAAAGTAGGCTTCCGGTATGTAGAAGTTAAAACAGTCGAGCCTGATTTGGAAACCAAAACATCGAGGAAAGGAATAGAACCTTGAACTTCCTTTTCCTGCGTAAATATAATGTTCTTATGCAGTGTGTTCAGAAAATTTAAAAACTGAACTGATTGATTATCCGTTTGGAATAAAGCAAACGTATCATCAACATAACGTCTGTACAATTTCGGCTTAAGGTGAGGGGGGCACTCACAGAAGGCCCTTTCCTCAAGATGAGACATGAAAATATTCGCAAAAACGGGACCTAAGGGGCTCCCCATCCCCACTCCATCCAACTGACGGTAAATTACCCTTGAAAACTAAAAAAGTTATCCTTGACTGCCAAATTCAGAAGCTGCTCAAACTGTGCTCTGCCAAAGCCGTGAAAAAGTGAGTCCGGCTGTGGAAAAGCTTTATTTAAAATTCAGCGATTGGAAGACAAGGTTAACCGTGTTCTGCTTAAGCTTAAACATGATTGTGTTATTAACTCCTCCACTTATGATGAATTGTACGTTTCAGGCTCTTATTTGGGCCTTATGTATGGTCTGCCTAAGGTTCATAAAGTCGGTGTTCCATTGCGCCCAATTTTAGCGTCTTATCCTTTGGCTAATTACAAACTTGCCAAATTTCTTGTCCCACTGTTATCATCATTTACTGTGAACTTGTACAGTGTTAAGGATAGTTTTTCTTTGTGTCAGAAGTTAAGAAGTTTAATATGAATTTTTGTTTATGACAAGTTTTGACGTATCTTCCCTCTTTACAAATGTCCCCTTGGATGAGACCATTACAATTATTTTAAATAAAGCTTTTCCACAGCCGGACTCACTTTTTCACGGCTTTGGCAGAGCACAGTTTGAGCAGCTTCTGAATTTGGCAGTCAAGGATAACTTTTTTAGTTTTCAAGGGGTAATTTACCGTCAGTTGGATGGAGTGGGGATGGGGAGCCCCTTAGGTCCCGTTTTTGCGAATATTTTCATGTCTCATCTTGAGGAAAGGGCCTTCTGTGAGTGCCCCCCTCACCTTAAGCCGAAATTGTACAGACGTTATGTTGATGATACGTTTGCTTTATTCCAAACGGATAATCAATCAGTTCAGTTTTTAAATTTTCTGAACACTGCATAAGAACATTATATTTACGCAGGAAAAGGAAGTTCAAGGTTCTATTCCTTTCCTTGATGTTTTGGTTTCCAAATCAGGCTCGACTGTTTTAACTTCTACATACCGGAAGCCTACTTTTACGGGTTTAGGTTTTAATTTTTATAGTTTTTGCGATTTTAATTACAAGCTAAGTTCCATTCGCACTTTAGTGCATAGAGCTTATAATATTTGCTCAAACTTTGCTCTGCTTCATAATGAGTTTGAATTCCTTACTGATTTTTTCTTTAAAAATGGTTTTCCACGGGATCTTGTACAAGGTATTATTGGTAAATTTCTTAATAATGTTTATTCCCCCAACCTCATCCCAACGTATGATGTTCTTAAGAATTGTAAATATCTTGTTTTACCTGATCTCTACCATTTTAGCACTTTTGTGAAAAAGCAATTGTTGAGTGTGGTGAGGAAATTTTATTTTCACACTGATTTTAAGGTTGCTTTTGTAAATAATAATACCCTTGAATGTTTTTTCCGTTGTAAGGACAAAATCCCCCCTGCGATGAACTGTTCTGTCGTTTATTTGTTTACCTGCCCTGGGTGTTCCCAGGGGAACTACGTTGGCAGCACAGTTCGTTCTTTGCACGCAAGATTTTGCTCCCATATGGGTATTAGCCATAGGACAGGGAAAGTTTTATCTAAAAAGGAACAGTCTGCCATTAGAAATCATTCTGTTAAGTGTAAGGTTGATATTTCCGTTATAACTTTAAAATTCTTAAATCATTAAAATGCCCGTCCTCTCTCCGTATTTACGAATCTCTGTGCATTAAATTTCTGAACTCCAGTTTAAATATTGATTCTAGCTGTTACCCCCTTTATATTAATTAGAATACCTACAAACTAAATTTTTTTTTTTTTTCTGTTTTTCCCCTTGACCCTGTCTCCTTTTCGCCTCAGTTGTTTGTGGCTGTCAAGTGAGCATGGTATGTTTGGTGCACTTTTGCGTTTTTTCATTTAACTTTTTATTAGTAAAGTTTTTAACTAATTTATGTTTGAATGTTTTTAGTTTTTAAGCTTTATTTTTATCATGTGTATATTTGTCATGTATATAATTTTTACTTTTTGTTTTTGGCTTATGCTTGTTTTATGCTTTTTAATTTTTATTCTTGAAGTGGTTTTATTCTGTGCTATAAATTAGTTTTAGTTTTTGACATTCATATATTTTTGTCATGCATTAATTTTAGCTTTTTATTTATTAGGCCTTGAAAATGGGTAGAGTTGCCCGAAACGTCGGCTGCAGCCAAATATAATGACTTTTTTGCTCTACGTCTTCGTTTTTATCCTAAATGTAAAACTACGTCTCCTTAGGAGGGATCCTATTTCATATATATATATATCTATATATATATATATATATATATATATATATATATATATATTACCAAAAGTAGTGAGACAAGATTCGCTGTCTTTACGTGAATGTTAGATATAATTTGCTCTGTAGAAGGTAGAACTTTAGTTCAAAGGCACAGTTAGATTGTTTGCTACTTGTTAAAGTTAGCATTTAAAAGTATGGCATGTGGATCAAAGCTGACGGAGTCTGAACTTGGCATAAATGGTTAGATGTCATTTCGCAGTTATGATTGTGCGTAAGTTTGCGGAGACTTTAAAGTTCCCCAAGCTAACTGTAGGAAATATTACAGGAGAGAAGAAGACTGCAGAACATGCTAGTGTAAAGTCCAAATTAGGCAGGCAAAAAATTAGGACAAATCTTGGGCGGCGAACCTTGCACCAAACGTGTGGTGAGGGAAGATCCAATGCATACCCTACAAAATTCATCACTCAGGAGATCAGTGAGCGTTTCCAGGTCTCTCGGCAAGTGTGTTCATTGTACGAAGGGAACTGCATGCAGAAGGATTATAGGGAAGGGCAGCTGCCCACAACCATACTGTGCATCACGATACAAAATGACGACTACAGCAATGCAAAACTTATCGAAACAAGATAAAACAACAACGGAAACGTGTCCTGTGGAGTGATGAATCTCCTTACACACTCTTTACATCCGATGGCTGGATCTTGGTGTGGCGACAGCCCGGAGAATGCTTCCATTCTCATTGTAATGGTGTGGGTATATTTCTCATGGTCTGGATTAGAGCCATTAACATTTGTGAAGGGTACAATGACTGCTAGGCCGTAATGTGATACTTTGATGAAATTTTATGGTCGAGGCCCTTACCTGGACGAGCACAACAATGCCCCTTGTACAAAGCCTGGATTGTAACCTGTCGGTTCGAGCAGAATAACTTTTATAGCATACCACGATCTGCTCAGACCACTGACCTCAAACCGAGAGAATATCCCCTGGATGAACTAGAGCGGCGCATCAGGAGCAGACTGTAGATATCAACTTCTCCTGCCGCATTGAAAACTGCACTACGGGAGGAATGGCGCAGTATCTCTCCTGAAAACTAAATATTTGGTGGAAAGTGTTTTTCAGAGGATTAAGGCCGTTATGAAGGCCAAGAGTGGACCTACACCTTACATTGTGAACAGCTATCTTGTTTTATTTATGTTGTCCCAATACTTTTCTGTGATCCCGGCAAAAATCACACATTTACAATATAAAATTTCCTCACTATAGTGACCACCTGTATATTGTGGAAAGTGATCGGTTTTACCTTGGTAGCCTTGGTTTGCTTCCAGCCGAATTGTTTATTCTGACGAAGGTCAAGCATGTCACTCCACCTCAGACCTACAGTTTAACTTGAAATCCGAACCACGTCCCACCAGCAGCCCGGCATCCTAACCACTAGGCTACCCACGGTACCCATTTATCTACCAACCAATTTCTTTATAGTATGAACAGCTGGGATTTTCTGCACGCCTCCTGCCGTCACCGGGTCTCGATCCTGGGCTGATGGATTCATAGTCGACGACTTTGACCACTACACCACCGAGGCCTAGCTTAAAATAATTTTTGTTCAGAACTGAATTTGTTAAAATGATCGTAGAATTTTAATGAAACACACAATGGTCTTGGAACTTAATCCTGTCAGGACTCATACCTATAAATTTTGGAAAATTGTTTCCATATCTAAATAAATAAATATAGAACGGCTGCGTTTCAGTACAAAAATGAATCATTTTTTTTTTGTCTTTTCTGAAAATCAGTGTAATAATCTTTTTTAGGGCTCAAACACGTGACTGAAAAATGAAGGTCAGTTTTTTCTTAAGTTAGCTCTCTCCCAAGAAATATAATTTTTTTTCCCCTAAAGTGACCACCTGCTTAAAGGGACGCAAGTTCTACTGCGTGTATTTCATATTATACTATTATATATATATATATATATATATATATATATATATATATATATATATATATATATATATATATATGTGTGTGTGTGTGTGTGTGTGTGTGTGTGTGTGTGTGTATAATAAATAGACATCTTCGTTTTTTCTAAAAAAAAAAAAATTTATGCAGAAAGAAAGGGCCAAGGCGAATGTTCGTTAAAGCAGAAGAAGAAGAAGAGATCCTAAATCAAGGTTCAGGATTTTAGAGATGCCTAGACGAACTGCCTTTGAAAAATTGGAGGTCATAGACAGGGGGAAAGATGGATTGAGGAAGATTGTTCCAGAGTTCACCGGTTGAGTAGATGAAAGATTGAAAATACCGATTAACCCTTGCGTTAGAGAGTTGGACAGAAAAGGAATGAGAAAGTGTAGAAAGTCTGGTGCTGTGTGCTCTCCTTAAAGGAGGATGTATGCAGTTAGAGCGTTCAGAAGAACAGTGTCCGTTATAATAGCGATAGTAAAGAGAAAGCGAGGCAACAGTGTGGCGAAGAGAGAGGGATTGAAAACAGTGAGTAAGAAGCGGGTAATTGATGAGATGGAAAGCCTTTGATTCTACCCGGTCCAGTACGGCTGTGTGGGTTGAGCCACTCCATACATGAGAAGCATACTCCATACAGGGGCGGACAAGACCTCCGTACAGAGACAGCAACTGAGTCGGGGTGAAGAAACTGCGGAGGCGGTACAGCACACCTAACCTCTTGGAAGCTGTTTTGGAAAGAGAATATGTGTGATCTTTCCAGGAAAGAGCACGAGAAAAGGAAACGCCAAGAATGTGAAAAGAGGAAGGATTGAGTCGTGTGTTGTTGAAGGTAAGGGGATAGTCGAGTGGAAGATTGTGAGTAGAGAGATGGAAGAACTGAGTTTTTGAGGCATTGAAAGCCACAAGGTTTTCTCTGCCCCAATCAGATATAACAGAAAGATCAGAGGTCAGGTGCTCCATAGCCGTGCTACGCGAATCATGGAGTGACTGTTGAAAGGAGAAGCGGGTGGAGAAGTGAAAATTGGTATCATCGGCATTGGAGTGAATAGGACAGGAAGTGCGAATTAAAAGATCATTAATAAATAAAAGAAAAAGAGTGGGTGACAGGATAGAACCCTGAGGAATACCACTGTTGATAGCTTTAGGAGAAGAACAGTGGACATCTACAACCGCAGCTATAGACCGGCCGGAAAGGAAATTACAGATGAAGGCACAGATAGAAGGATAGAAACCGAAGGAGGGCAGTTTGGAAATTAAAGATTTGTGCCAGACTCTATCAAAAGTTTTCGATATATCTAGCACAATAGCAAAAGTTTCACCGACATCCCGAAAGGAGGATGACCAAGAGTCAGAGATATGCAAGAAGATCGCCAGTCGAACGTCCCTTGCGGAACCCATACTGACGATTTGAAAGAAGATTGTGAGTAAAGTGTTGTTTAAGAATCTTCCTATCAAGGATAGGTTAAACAACTTTAGAAAGTCAAGAAATCACAGCAATTGGACGATAGTTAGAGGGTTGAGAGCGGTCACCCTTCTTTGGGACAGGCGGAATGAAAGCGATCTTCCAGCAGGAAGAAAAAGTACCAGATGAATGACAAAGACGAAAGGGTTTGCATAGGCAGGGTGTCACCACTGAAGCACAGTTCTTAAGAACAACACGACGAACACCATCAGTATTATTTGATTGTAAAAGTCGAAAAATAACAACAAATTAATTGAAGCTATTTAAAATCATGTTCCTTTCCACTTTTTGCATTTGCACTTTTGATTCATTAAATTTGGTTTTATTTATTGACTTTAATAATCAAATAAACTTTTTATAGAAAAATAAAGTGTCTATTTACTTTTGTCAACTTATATATATATATATATATATATATCCCCAAGGGGGTTCTAAGCTCGTGCTCTTTGTGCTCGTTTGTACGTGCTTGTTCCTGGAGGTTTCACGTGCGCCCTCCCGGCCCTAGCACCCAAGGATGATGGGGCTCGACCCTGCAGTCTTTCTCATCCTTGGTCTTTTTCCACTTCGACTGTCCCCTCCACCCTTTCTTTTTCCTCTGTCTTTCCTCTCACTTTTTCTTTGTTTTTCCGCTGAGATATGCCCTTTTAAATAGAGGCGAATCGGTTCTTCCCGAACTTAAAAAAAAAAAAAAATATTATAATATATATATATATATATATATATATATATATATATATATATATATATATAATTCCTGGAGAATATGAGTTTTCCATTGTTCCCATAGCCAGTGATTAAAACACTTTAATAACATAGTATAAGATACAACATTAAAATACAATTACATATAATTAAAATATAATATGAGTAAAATATGAATTAAAATGCATTTAAGTGTTATTTTTGTTGAAGTATATAATACCGTTTTCTACTTTGTGATATGTTACATATTTCTACATAAAAAAAGATACTTAAATAAATGTTAATGTCGTTTGAACTCATACTTTATGTTAATTATAATGATTTTTTATCTTAACTGCATTTTAATTTTGTATTTTACAGTCATAAAGACGTTTTAACCACTGAGGAGACGAGCAGTATGAGTCCTCAAACACACACACACACACACACACACACACACATATATATATATATATATATATATATATATATATATATATATATATATATTATATATATATATATATATATATATATGTATATGTATAATTTGTATATATATATGTATCGATTATTTATTTAATGTTATATTTGACTGATATATTAATTCCCGAGCAGGTAAGTGAATATCTATGAAGCTTTTCCTGTCCACTTTTCAGTCTCGCAACTTTAAACGAGAAAATTAAATAGTTATTTAGGGTTGAATTTTATGTTTATTAAAATAACTAATTTAGGTAAGGATTCATATTCTTAGGTTAGATAAGGGCGAATGCATGCTATTACGTCATGGAGAGAGGGAGAGAGATAGTGGGGGGGGGGGGGGGTAATTGCGACTAATAATGAAGTGACAAAATTTTGAGACTAAAACCCGCGATCCTAACTGAACAAAATCTAAAATTCAACTCTGGCATATTCGGTTTTATGGCACCCTTGTAGAGGGTTTTCCTACAACTTCTCCCCCAAGGGGCAACCCTTACCCCCTCTTCCCAAGAGAAACATCTCCGCCCCCCCAAAAAATTAAAACCGTAACAAATCTTTGAGAGGTTACATTTAAACCAACATTTTCACTTATTTTTCCTAAACAACTATACACAAAAATGAAAAATGGTAAAATAGTACAAAAAAGTTTAATTACGAATATTTACGAAAATGCAAAACTGTATTAACAATCTTCAATTACGAATATTTCTAAAAAAACAAAAAAATAAATAAATAAACGTAGACGTTATAATTTCTCTGTTCTATTTATTATTATTAATTACAATTCGGATCTGCACATGACTACGAGGGTGGACTGAAAGGTAATGCCTCCACTTGAATAATTCTGGATTGCGTATAGGTAGTCAGATAAAACCGGTTTTGTGTTGTAACTTGATATCCTCACCCCATTCCAGATTGTGTAGAGGTAACCAGATAAAACCGAGTTTGTGTTATAGCCTAATATAGCCTACACTCATCCCACACATTGGTTCAGTATCGATTACAATGGAAAGGAGTAAAGACGTTCGCTTCAAGCAACGTGCCGTAATTGAATATTTGACCGCGGAAAGTGTTGCTCCCATACACATTCATTGGCGAATGCGAGCTGTGTACGGCAAACGGTGTGTTGATGCGATCATGCGAGTACCGTTCGACGTTGGGCGAGGCAGTGTAAAGAAGGAGAAGCGGGGCAAAAAGATTTGCGAGACAAACCGCAAAATGGAAGGCCTGTAACGGCAACCGACGAGTCTCATCGGAACTACGTTGACGAAATGATTCGTGGAAATCGTCGCATTAAACAAAATGAAATTGCTGCAATGTTCGATATCTCCAAAGAGCGAGAGGGACACATTATCAGTATTCTCGGTTACCGAAAGGTCTGCGCCAGATGGGTGCCTCGCATGCTCACTGCCGAGATGAAAACTGAGAGACTACGCATTTGTCAAGAAAATCTGCTGCGCTTCGAAAATAAAGCTGAATTTCTGCACAGCATTGTGACAGGAGACGAGACGTGGGTCCACCATTATGACCCTGAAAATAAACGGCACTCCATGGAATATCGGTACAAAAATTCACCACAACAAAAAAAAAATCAAAGTTAAAGAATCGTCTGGAAAAATGATAATGACTGTTTTTGGGATATCAATGGTGTTGTTCTCGAAGACTTTACGGAAAGAGGGACAGCAATCAAATCCGCACGTTATACTGAAACTCTGAAGAAGTTGCAAAAACGGATCAGGAGGGTTCGCACCCACAAAAACGCAGTCATTGTTCACCATGACAACGCACGGCCTCACACCAATGTTCAAAACGCGAGAAGCAATTGAGGATCTGCAATTCACCGTCTTGCCGCATCCACCATATAGCCCCGATTTAGCACCACGCGAGTTTCACCTCTTTCCTAAACTTAAAGAACATCTCCGTGGAAATCGCTACGAGTGTGACGAAGAAGTTAAGGCCGCTGTGAAATTTTGGTTTCGTAGCCAAAGCTCCGAGTTTTACCGAGATGGATTTAAAAAACTCGTCTATCGTTGGCGTAAAAGTATGGAGGTAGAGGGTGATTTTATAGAAAAGTAAATGAATCGTTCTGAAGAATAAACTCTAAGGTTTTTGCTTAGAGTCTGCTTTTGTTTCGATAAAATCCTTCAACCCGTTTAAAATTTATTTGAGTGGAGGCATTACTTTTCAGCCCACCCTCGTATATAGGGCGCCTGGCAGCTCAGTGGTTACGGTAGCGGACTCCGAGTGATGTGGCGCTGATTCGCTCCCTGCCGCTGGCATCGGGTGGAGTTAATTTCTATATATATATATATATATATATATCAACGTAAAGAACGACGCTTGTATAGGAGAATATTCCGCGCAACATGAGAGAGAGAGAACGAAACAAATGAAATAATGGTTATCATGTGTAATGGTTGTCATATCTGACCGGCAATCGGAAGATCCCGGGTTCGATTCCCGGTGGTTACCTCATTTTTTCATTTGTTTCGTTCTCTCTCTCTCATCTTACGCGGAATATTCTCCTATACAAGCGTCGTTCTTTACGTTAATTATACTGCGTGTTTGCAGTTAAATGTATATATATATATATATATATATATATATATATATATATATATATATATATATATATATATATAAAGGACTATGAACCAGAGCTGTCTCCTGTGATCGGTGATATACGCAAGACTGATAGAGCGTTCGTCCATTCAGGAGATAGAAATATGTACACGACAAATATATATACACACAACATATATATATATATATAGATATGTTACAGGGAATCTGTGTAACTAGTGATTTCATGAAATCTCTAAAATGTTCAGCGATTTCATGTAGGTTTAACGAAAATATCAAGATTTAACCTTATGTGAAATCCCTGAACATTTTAGGGATTTCGTGGAATTCCTAGTTACACAGATTCCCTGTAACATATATATATATATATATATATATATATATATATATATATATATATATATATATATATATATATCCTTTTAACCTTAAAGGACGACCGCTACATATTGGTAACCTTTCAAATACACGCATTCATAACTTAACCCTACAAACAATTTCAGCGTTAAAGGGTTAAATGCATTCACCGCGCGACTAAACATACACGACATTATAGCTGTTGCCCGTCGAGCGTCGATGAGCTTTCTTGGGTGACAAATTTCAGGACTTCTTAATTAAACGATAATTACTGTGTAATTGAACTTGTTTTAGGATTCATTCTCGCTCTTTCTCGAAAACCTGCGTACTATCAACACGGCGTCGCTTTTCAACGATACACACACACGCGTGTGTATCTCAAAACAAAACTGGTGTGCCGCCGACGTAAAAGAGATAAAAGATCAAGAACACACCTCGTTGGACGGAAAACAAATTCAGTCGAATTGTGAAAAATATATTTTGGAACGCGTATTGGAGATTACTGTTCGCAATGTACGGGTATTTACTGTACGAGTCAAAATTCATCGTGTATATTATTATGATAATATAAATTACATTATATATTTTTTTCCCTTGCTGTTAAACATACAAAATTTGCACTTGCCGAGGCTCAAAAAATGTTCTAATTCGCCCAAGGACAAAATTGAAATGAGAAAACTTTTTTTTATGCTAAGTCTTATGACATCTGCTGTGCGTAAGACATTCAAAATATCTAAATTGGATCACGTCGTGTTCTACGGACATGCGCTACATATTTTATTAAGCATAAAAAAATTAAGGAAAAAATATAGGACACTTTAAAGATCAGTATGGTATAATTATGTTACCATAAAATACACAATCCATGAATCCAAATTCATAGAGTCCCGGTCATTTATGAAGAAAAGAATAATATCTCCACTTAATTCTAACCACAAATGCATCTGTAAAAATATCGATAATAATAATAATAATATAATAATAATAATTAGGTAACCCAAGACGGCTATTAGAGGATTATTGCTTTTACGATTTTTTATTAAAAATCGAAATTTTTAAGTGAATCTCGAATACGCAAATTCAGTGAAGCGCAGAAAGATTCAAGCAATCGCGGGGTTTTACAAGCATTTAGTAACTTGCCAGATATTTGCAACAGTAATCTGCTGCATGAAGTTGTGTCCGTGAAAGAAAAATCAAATATGACGCCAGGAGAATTGCTGCAATAGTAATGTGTTCGTTCAAACATACGAGGGTTGTTCAAAAAGTAAGTTTACAAGGTGTTTTGAAGAAACTGTTTTATTACAAGTAATTATTACAAATATTTCAACAACAACTTATTACTACTTTTCTACATAATCACCAAACAGATTCAAACATTTGTCGTAGCGTGAGACAAACTTTCCGATGCCGGTCGAGTAAAATGTAGGGTCCTTAGTTTTTAACCAATTCCATACGGCCGCTTCTGCATCAGGATCGTTTTGAAATTGTTTACCTCCGAGGTGTTCCTTCAGGGCTAGAAACAAATGGAAGCCGATTGGTGCAAGGTCAGGACTATAGGGGGGGGATGATTCATGACTTCCCAGTGGAACGATTCCAAAGGTTGGCGCGTTTGATTTACAGTATGAGGGCGTGCATTGTCATGTAAGAACACCACACTTGCGGTAAGCAACCCGGGACGTTTTCTTCCGATAGCCGTGCGGAGTCGCTGTAAAGTTTCACAATAAGAAGTGGCATTTATTGTCCCTTTTTGCATGAATTCAATATGCGAAACGCCTTGATGGTCCCAAAAAATCGTTGCCATCACCTTACCAGCTGATGGTACAATCTTGAACTTTTTGGTTCATGGTGACCCCGGATGTTTCCATTCCATGGACGCCCGATTAGACTTTGGTGTGTGATGGTGTACCCAGGTCTCATCACCTGTCACAATGCGCTCAAAGAAATGCGAACCTTCTGCCGAATACCGCCGAAGAAAGGAAAGACTGCAGGCCATTCTCCGAGTCTTGTGATTATCCGTTAACATTTTGGGTACCCAACGCGCGCAAACTTTGTTGAACCCAAGCTTGTCATGAACAATGATGGATACGGTTCCAAGTGAGAGATGGAATGCTGCTTGAAGTTCACGAATTGTTACACTTCTGTTTTCACGAATAGCATTGTTGATTCGTCCAATGTTTTCATCAGTTGTTGCATTTGCTGGTCTTCCACTTCGCGCAGCATCACTGGTGCTCTGCCTTCCTTCCCGAAACTTTGCACATCACTTTGATACACTTTGTCCACTTAAAATATTCTCTCCATACACTTCAACAAATTGGCGATGAATTTCTGCAGCGGAAACATTTTTCGCGTTTAAAAATCGAATCACAGCACGCACCTCGTCTGGGGACCACGTGTCTAGGAGACCAGCCATTTTTAACTACGGGTAAACCACATCACAAACAGTACTGCCACTTAACAGTGTTGCCACACATGCCTAACAAATTATTGTACTACCAACATTATTGTACTATGCATAATGCACCGGTAATTAACCTTGTAAACTTACTTTTTGAACAACCCTCGTATTTTGTTCGTAATCACTCAAAATAATACCTAAATTTATAACTTATAACTTCTTCCTGAGTGTGGTATTCTAGGGGAAGTTTTTCCTTCTCTTTGAGTATCAAAGCTTCTTTTCAGATGGTATAATAACTTTTTTAATAATACGTAACTTCTTCAAATAGAAGAAATGGTCTTCAAAACTTCTTTTTTTACTAATTTGAGACAAAAGAAGATAATATTTCTGTGTATAGAAGGTTGCGAGAAGTCTTTGTTTTCTGGGATGTTGCAGTCGCATTTTGAACACTTCGGGATTTGTATACGTCGTGGTCATTAGGCTAATGACATTGCGTCGACAAAACATTCTATATCAGCAAGTTTGAAGTGATTAGATTAAGTTAGGTTAGGTGAGGTGAGGTTAGATTCTTGGGCTATTAGAGCGTCGGTGAAATTTCTATGTCGCGCCCTGGTAGATCAGCAAAATAAAGAGACACAGAGCTTTGGTGCAATAGTTCGATAAGTGATCGTTCTCTGCTTCCAGATGATTTAGCGACAAGTATTTCAGGTTTCACATTAAATTGTAGGTCCCCTCTGTCATATGACCCTGGCTGTTTATAAAGATACTAAATCATTCACTTACCAACAACAACACTTCAGTACTGCTGTACAGCTGCTTCAGGAGAACGAAGCTTTTCAAAATAAAAATTTATTAAAAACTCTGGGCTTCAATGTCTCAGGAACGTTTAGCTGAACTACAGCAACCCTTTCCAATTGGTATGAGATTACGATGGATGGATTTAAAATACTATAATATAATGCGGGCCGTCATTATTACTCAATTTTATAAAAGGTTCGACCATCGTAGTAATACGTTGATTTTGAGTATGCACATACTTTATTCTTTTAATTTATATGAACAAACTTACAAACTTTTTAATAAAAGATTACACCCTAATTCAGTATAAGGAATAAAAGAAAATTTCGGCAAGTCTTTATTTTTGCATATGCATGCGAGTTGGCGACGAACAATCTACACCAAAAGGGATCTTCGCTCTAGGTGCCTCATGCGAGGAATGGCAAGGGTCATTCCTTACAATTGATAAATAGGCAATAATTAATACAAGTTGGTGTTATAAGCCTTTTAGCAACTTCAATTTACCGAACAACTGAAAGAATTTATAGAATTTCTCATTCCCCCATTCCATCACAAATCACCGACTTTCACTTGCCAACCGCGCCATATAACGTATATACGCTTGTGCTTTACCTTAAACACGCACTATCAGCCCGTAATTTACTAACCCTTACTGCAGTACGATACACGATTTCTCTTCGTCTATCAATAAACCATTTTCTTATCATTTAGACACGTAATTTGTTGACAGGCCTCAAAATCAGAAATTTCTGTCAAAAGTATTTTAAATATAATTTCAACACTTTAAAATTTAATTTCAGTAGATTGCCGATCATAATAAACAAGAATAAAATAGTTTAGACAGTCCGTTTGAAACGAGTTTTATTCCCTCCTCAATTACGCAATAGCTGAACCCAGCGAAATCATTGCAAGGGTAAATATATATATAATGCACTTCTCATGCACTACGATATTTATAATTTTTGAAAAGATAAACTGAACTGGATTCGGAATGAGCAAAAATGATGATAGAAGAAATTTACGGTATGGCATTGATCAAATGTCAATATCCGCATGAAGCGTCTGTTTCTCTCTTAATGAATTTTCGAAAGCATTTTCCGTCAAAATCCAGAAAGTCTTTCCATCTTCTCTGTATTAATGTTACGTACGAGTCTTCCTCACACTGAAAGAAATATATTTTTCATTTTTCTGACTTCTGTTTGCCTCTTTCCTTTCCTTAGTTGCAACTTGAGTCCAGACTCGCCAGTAAACAAGCGCAGCAACAATGTTTTATATTTTTAACTCAAAATGTAAAAAAAAAAAAGATGCCAGATTCAAAAAACGTGATGAAAGAGAGCGCCACAAAATAATTCAACTGCATGGGGCGACCTCGCGACCACCAACACACACACACACACACACACACACATTATATATACACACCGGTATGTGTATGTATATATATATATATATATATATATATTATAAACGCGGAAACATAAGGTTATTATGACTACAGTGCACAGATAAATTTGGTGAAGGTAACACAAACCGTATCTGTGGCTACATTTCCAGCTGTTTAAACAAGGTTACAGTTAATTATTATTGCATATTTGTGGATGGACGGAATACATAAAGAACAATATTTATTCCTACTTAAAAAAAACCCGCGTAATATAGTTATTAAGTGATGAAAATATTAAAACTTATGGACTAAGCTCTTAAATACATAATTATATACAATATTCTTGTTAAAAAAAACATATATATATATATATTATATATATATATTGAAACTAAATTATACAAAGTAACAGCTGCAGCCTTATTTTCATATTAATTTACGTATAACAATGAATATAATATTTTAAGACACAAAATTACAGTTGTAAATTGAATCAACACAAAATAATTTGTTACCGAACATGTTTTGACTAACAAAAAAAAAACCTGCCAAAAAAACAAAAAAAAGACATGATCAACAAAGAAAAAGAAGCATTAAAGTCTATTAAATTTAACACATCCTATATTAAATTTAACAGGGCAGTAATTAATATAAGGGAAAAAAACCAATGTAATACGTTATCGGTTTTAAATGCTATTAAAAAAGTGAGTTTTTAATGAGCTTTATTTATGTCCTTTATTCAAATCGATTTTAAAGGCATGACTAATGAATTTCAATACGAAAAGTTGAATTTAATGTTGCACACAGGAAAAATGCGGAATTGCGATGTTACATGCTTCATATCTGGGAATCTTATCTTTATATATATATATATATATATATATATATATATATATATATGGGCTGGATTTCACAATTAAACACGTGATGTTCTTGATATATACGTTAATAGATGAAATAAAAAGATTTAAAAAGTTTTTTTTTGTCTTTTTACGTAGCACCGTTCTGCCCATACACGCATTCAAGGTATGATCAACCCGTAGGATCATTGTCAAGGACAGAGAGGGTCAGTTTGCTAAAAACGTTTTCCGTACGTGCTTC